>JAJJMA010039057.1:0-24243 GCA_023529015.1 Papaver nudicaule
GCTAGCTATTATACTGGGCCGCGCGGGACAGCATTTGCCTTGCCTCAATATTTTTTTTTCTTTTGTTTTGATACAATCCCCCAATCTTCTTCCATTCTTCTTCTCTCTGATAAAAAATCTCCCTGTACTGATTAAATCTTCAACCATGGTTACAGGCTTAGTCCTCAGATCAATCTCTAAGAAACTATCAAATCCATCTAAACTTACCCTTACCAGACTCTACAACGCTCCACCACCACCACCGCAAGAACAAAAAGCCGAACCAAAAGCGACAGACAGATCAAACCACAAGACATTCCAAATCTACAGATGGAATCCAGACAATCCAACAAAACCAGAGCTAAAAAACTACTCAATCGATTTGAAAGATTGTGGTCCAATGGTGTTAGACGCACTAATCAAAATCAAGAACGAGATCGATCCAACTCTAACATTCCGAAGATCATGTCGTGAAGGTATTTGTGGTTCTTGTGCTATGAATATTGATGGTTGTAATGGTTTAGCTTGTTTGACAAAGATTGAACCTAAAGAGAAAGAGAGTACCATTACACCGTTGCCTCATATGTTTGTGATTAAGGATTTGGTTGTTGATATGACTAATTTCTATAATCAATACAAGAGTATTGAACCATGGTTGAAGAGGAAGAATCCAGCTGAGGAGAAAGGGAAAGAGATTTATCAGAGTAAGAAAGATAGGGCTAAACTTGATGGCATGTATGAATGTATTCTATGTGCTTGTTGTAGTACTTCTTGCCCTAGTTATTGGTGGAATCCTGAATCTTATCTTGGCCCTGCTGCTTTGCTTCATGCTAACAGGTATGGATTTTTGAGTTATTTTCTGAATTTTAGGGTTATCCTGTAATTATTGTTCAACTAGTTTCTTGAAATTGTCAGTCTCAACATGCTTCCTAGTTTGATTTTGATTACGCTGAAACTCTTTCGGTACAATGTTATCCTTGACTGTACAAGCGAAACCTCAGTGCTTTCCCTTGTTTTAGTTTCCATATCTAAGCTTTAGTACTAATCAGAGAAATAGGGGAACTTTTGAAAACAAGTAGGTTTGTGTGTTGGTGCCAGAAGTTACTCTAGAACACGATTGTAGGTTTAGTAAGAGTTTTTTTTTATGGTGTACGCGTACCAATTGGATGCCCTTTTTGCCGCTGGGTTGAGTGCCTGGCATCGACAGCGAGTTGGCATTTCGTTCACCAAATTTGTTAGTATTCTAACCTTTTTTTTTCATTTACATAGTCGTTATGTTTTAGTACTGCCTGCCAAGCGATTAACATAGTTTTTATGTAGATCCATTCACATTTAAGTAGGTAGATATGGTCAAAGAAATGAGATTAAGACTAAGACATTAGATGTGATGGAGTGGTGTTGGTATAGTAAGTGGTTTATTGATCTGTACATTAATGTTTGAGCATCTACTGGTAGTTGGAAGAAATTCAAAGATCATTTATAATTTGATATTATCAACGAAACTAGATTTTAGATGATACTTTCCTGGTCTCTTTATTAGTTTGACTGAAAGAATAGATATTTTGGGGTTTGCAAAGGGTGAGTTGAATTTGGAGTGCTAGTGACTTTTTCTTCACATTCAACTCAACCTCTTTCTACATGGATTTCATAGTTTCAGAAGAAATAATTTTAGTGTTTTCTTGTGATTTAGCTTTGATAATAGGACGCTTGCCATTTTCATGACTTTCCGCTAACACAAGTATGCTGATGTTGTAGTGTACCATTCATGAACAAATATTGGTATGTTATGAACATGAGAACACAGGAGTTTCTCTGGAAGTTGACCTGAGGCTTTTGTAAGCTTTCAAAGAGGTTGATAGACTCATACATTTTAGTAGTCCTTTTGTTGATGTAATTATTTCCGAATCTCAGAACTCTTAGATATTGGTTACTAGGAATTAGGATCATAATCAACACTGTGAAGAAGAGTGACCAAGAAGAAACTAAGGCAAGTGCTCCTAATAGATTATTTGGAAATATGTAATCTAATCTGTCTAGTCACCTAATACAGGAATACATAACATCATCTATTAGTGGTTCATAATTCCCCAAAGATTTATCAGTAGTAAAGTCGTACGCGTGTACATACTACTACATTCATGGATGCTCATTTCATGAACTAGTCAATGATCAGATACTTTCGTGATTAAGTTATCCTAAAAGATTATATGCCACTTTGTGGTGCAAATTTTGTTTATTATTGGTTGAAATTAGATTTTGCTTATATTCGATTTCAAGACTCATTAGTTGGAAGTCCTCTCTCCACTCTTTTGTGTTCTGTTAATGCAATTTATTGAGTTATGTGGATTCTTGAAGCTGATGTTTTTCTTGTCAATTGGTTGATGTCAGGTGGATAAGTGATAGCCGTGATGAGTACACAGATGAGCGTTTAGCTGCAATTAATGATGAGTTCAAGCTATACCGATGTCACACAATATTGAACTGTGCTCGTGCCTGCCCGAAGGGACTGAACCCTGGAAAGCAGATCAACACCATCAAGGCCCGCCAGCCTGGCCTACTGGGAAAGTAGACAGCCACCTTTAAGGCACACCAGCTATCGAAATATTAGTCTGTCAAAATTGAATAATGGCTGGATGTGGGCAGTTACTCTTTTTAAGTTTCAGAAATTTTCAGCATTCATCAACTGAATGGCTATGTAAGCTTAATAATATGTGCAGTAGTGTGCATTTCGGTGCAGTTTTATATTACTCGGATGTGTCTGAACCTAGAATTCTTTGTTTCACAATAACGGTGCACTAAAACTGTGTGAGTTCCTCATTGTCCTTATCAGACTTGTATTGTATGCATTTTTTAGATCTTATATATTCAGTAATGTTGCATAACCTAATGTATTATGCTTTTGCTACTTGCTCCTAAAATAGTGGTTTGTAATACGGGAGGCAAATTTTTGGTTAATGTTATTTTGGGAACAATCATGATATAGATGTGCTCATACACTTACTGATTCTTAAAAGGAAAAAAACAAAAATGTAGCTTCACATGAACAACATCTTCAATGCTTCACATGATCTTCTTCAGACACTAAAGTGGATCTTTTTGCTGTTTCTTTTTTTTTCTTTTTTTTTTTTTTTTTTTGAAGGAAAAGCCTGCATGTTATATATACAGTAGAGTATTACAAGGATGACTAAGATGCATCAAAAAAGGTCAAGAACCACATCAAAGCCATAGAGCGTCTTACCACTAATACTCCCAAGTGTAGCCAGTGTTAAAAGAAAAATGCCAGAGAAAAGGCCACCAAGAACCAAGCATGAGTTAAGCCGAGTTACCAAAACACACCACCACTGCTGTGCTGCCACGCTCACAAGGATGATGGCAACTGACCATTTAGAAAAATGGTCTGACAGAAAACCTGTATCATAGACTCAGTGTTGTATTCTGTGCGTTCCTTTAAGGTTCAAAGGAAGAACCACAAAATCAATAACTGTATCTTCACTCCCACCCAGCTTGAACTTCAAAAGATGATTCTGTCCTCTCCATGGTAGACTTAGAGTAACTTTAATCAAAGATAGGACACATCAAACGATGCAGGACAAACGTACATACATAACCAGAACCAGAAAGAAACTAGTAACATACACTAAGCTATTAAAGCGTAGCACCCTGACAAAGCCTGATTCAAACAACAGAAGTTAAGTGCGCCATCTTCATAAACTGCTGATCAAAATGAAAATGGCCTGCAACTGAATTCATTGTGGTGGCGGGTGCCTAAGTTTCGGCACTCGCAAATCTTGTGCAATAACATCCGCTACATCCACTTCTTCCACTGAAACCTGCCATCCTGGAGAATAGGTGACTCCACACTAGTAATAGCAACAGAAGTGACATTAGACAAAGTCGTAGGCTGTAAAATTGGAAAATTATAGTGATTGGGCTTGTTTTGGCCACTCGTTATCTCGTACGTGTTTCCTCCTTTTCCAGCTTATCCTTCTCTTTTCATGCAAACAAAATTGGCGCTTAAAGCTACAGTCCTCAAATCAACTCTTTTGTCCACGCTTCACATTGACTTGACATAATTTTTCACACCAGTCTCAATTTCTAAAAACGGTCGCGTTTGAAAGGTATGCTCTTGCCCAATATTATGAATCTTCTTCACACATTTTTAAGACCTTAGGTATAGTCTGCCTAATTATAATGTCATCTTTACCTTGGGTTCTCTGAGGTTACAGAAATTTGAGTGCTCGTTGTTTCTTTCTACTTTCTTTGACATTTATGATAGGTAAGTGTTTGATAAATTGTCTCCCTGAACCAAAGTGCAACTTATGTTGCAGCTCTGGTCCTTTGACAAAGGTGTTGGTTTATTTTTGTTGGGGTCAATAAATCAGAATGCAACAGGGTTCATTTTGTAAAAACAAAGTCTAAATCACCTAAAAACTCTTCAAAACAGATTTTTTTTGTTGAAGGCTCCTCAGTATTGTACTTTAGCTGAGCATTACTGAAGGGTTTCTATGCAGTGCGCCCTCAGTTGTTGCTGATTTTCTTTGTTCATCTGAATTGCAATTTACTTGCATATTCTTTCTTAGTTCCTTTTTGTTTGCTTGTTTCAGGTGAAAAAAAAAAAAAAAAAAATAAACATTTTTTTTTTTTTAAAAACTCTCAACGAACAAAACAAACAAGAAGGTAGATGGGTTGTCCTTATTCAATCAACAAGTTTTTATTGAATTATATGGGACTATAACGGAAGTGGTTTTGTAACTTGCTGGATTACTTTGATGACATTATTTACCTGTCTGACCTCCAACTTTCTTATGTGTTTATAGTTTAGACTCTTTGGACAGTATATACTGGGGCCACCGTGCATAATTCCGAGGGAAGGGGAGAACCTTTGCGGACTTGGAAGTGTTCAGAATTAGGCAGTGAGCAAAAATGAGAATTAAATTCTGCAGTCTTTGATAACTTTCAGTCGATGAATGCTTGCATTGCAAACACATAGGATGAACTGTTGAGCAGTGAGCATAGATGAGAACTTGGTAAAATTCACATGAGTTGTTACACTTCCGTTATCTGACACTAGTAGAGTGCTTTAATGCAGGATCGATGAATTATGTTTTTTTTATGCACAAATTCTGATTGTTTTGTGAACGTCACTTTTTTTTATCTTTGGTCAGCTCTGTTTCTTCGTCGGCTACCCACCATGGCAGCGGTCATTTAGTTGACCAACTTGTATTTGCTGTCCAACGGCTCTCAATACTGTAATTTTCACATGTATTATCTTCCTAGAGGACCATGGGCGAAATCACTGCTATCTGTTTGCAGAGACAAAAGATCCGTAGCTCAAGTTCACGCACTAATGATATTGACTGGTATCCTTAGTACTGGAAATAATAATGATAATAACCAACTAATTGCTTCCTATGCAAGAACAGGCGATCTCATATCTGCTCGTAATGTATTCGATGAAGTGCCTTGCAGAGGCGTTATGACTTGGAATGCTTTGATCATTGCTTATTCTCGAAAGGGTTCACCAGATGAGGTCATAGGTTTATATCGTCAAATGATGTTAGAAGGAATTAGACCGGATAGTTCAATTTTTACTGTTACTCTTAAAGCCTGTGCTAGCTTGCTTGATTTGAAAACAGGTGAAGAAATTCGAGATTTTGCAACTGAGCATGGATATAAAGATGATGTTTTTGTGTGCTCTTCGGTTCTAAATTTGTATGCGAAGTGCGGGAAGATGGATGAAGCAATGAGGATCTTTGATGGAATGCCAAAAAAGGATCTTGTCTCTTGGACTACTATGATTTCAGGTTTTGTTCAAATTGGAGGATCAAATGAAGCTTTAACTATTTATAGACGGATGCAGAATGAGGGAGTGGAAGGTGATGGGATAGTTATGGTGGGTTTGCTTCAGTCTTGTGCGAGTGTGGGCGATCTGACGATGGGCCGCTCTATTCACGGTTATATGATAAGGCGAGATTTTCCGATGGATGTTGTAGTCCAAACCACTCTAATTGACATGTATGTGAAGAATGGCCTGTTGATTGTTGCTTCCAGTGTTTTCGAGAAAATGAGTCACAGGAATGTGGTTTCTTGGGGTGCTTTGATGTCTGGTTTTGCTCAAAATGGGTTTGCAGGTGAAGCACTTGAATTGGTGATCCAGATGCAAAGTCATGGATTTAAACCAGACATGGCTTCACTTCTGAGTGTATTAGTGGCTTGTTCTCATATTGGACTTTTGAAACTAGGGAAATCTGTGCATGGATATATTTTGAGGAGGTTTGAATTCGATCACGTCTCTGCTACTGCAGTGATTGATATGTACTCAAAATGTGGTTCCTTATCAAGTGCCCGTTCTCTTTTTGATCGCGTAAATACAAGAGATATGATCTCTTGGAATGCAATTATTGCAAGCTATGGAGTACATGGACAGGGAAGAGAAGCGCTTTCGCTTTTCCTCCAAATGATTGAAACAAATTTTAAACCAGATCATGCTACTTTTGCTTCTCTTCTTTCGGCTTTTAGTCATTCAGGTTTAGTTGAAGAAGGATTACATTGGTTCAATTTGATGGTTTCAGAATATAAAATCCAACCCCATGAAAAGCATTATGTCTGCGTGGTTGATCTTTTGGCTCGAGCAGGACGAGTTGAAGAAGCTCATGAGCTAATAGAAGCCGTGGTAAATGAACCAGGGATTGCAGTTTGGGTAGCTCTACTGTCAGGTTGTCGAAACAAAGTGAATTTAGACTTTGGAGAAAAAGTAGCAAATAAAGTTCTTCAATTAGAGCCCGATGATCCAGGAATTTATGCTTTGGTTTCTAACGTATTTGCCGCAGCAAGAAACTGGGATGCAGTTGCTAGCGTGAGAAAGTTAATGAGGAATAGTGGAAGGAAGAAAATACCCGGATATAGTGTAGCAGAGGTTAATGGCAGGCTGCATGCATTTTTAGTGGAAGATAAAAGCCACCCTCAACATGAAAAGATTGTGGCCTTGTTAGAGTGGCTTGATGAAGAAATGAGAAAGATGGGTTACGTACCAAAAACAGAATTCGTACTGCATGATCTTGATGAAGAAGTAAAGCAGAGAATGTTATTTAATCACAGTGAGAGATTAGCCATTGCTTTTGGATTACTGAATACCGGACCTGGGGCAAGACTTTTAATAACTAAGAACCTTAGAGTTTGTGGGGATTGTCACGAAGCAACCAAATTCATTTCCAAGATTGTTGATAGAGAGATTGTGGTGAGAGACGTAAAGCGATTTCATCATTTCAAGGATGGGTTCTGCTCTTGTGGGGATTACTGGTGACTTTTACTCGGACAGGAATTGTTCTGGAAGTTTGGTAAATCAACTTGGCTTTCTTATCAAGGATGCTGGCAGCTTTTTCAAGCAGCCGTCAATAAGAATTTGTCTAGAACTGAACAGACATTTTCAGGGGAAAAAAGTTGGACTGGTATTGAGTAAAATGAGGTGATTAAAGACATTGTTATTCCCTTGTGCTAGAACTGTGTGGTTTGGGGAAATTCCTCGAGCATTAGAAATTATCTTTCGATATCACTCAGTTCAACAATGGTCCTTGGTTGCAAATGATGGAACTGCAGAATTGTTATGCTACATTTATGGGATCTCTGGTGTAGGGCACATTTTAAAAATCAAAAGGAGGATCCTACCTGCATTATCTCTCAAATTAATGTGATGCTCAACACAACTGCTCAAACTCGTCGATTGCAACAAAAAATGCTAAACTCTTCTATTTCTAAGGATCCGGCTCATAAGAAACGTCATCATCATAAGAAAAATGCTAATCTCAGGATTGTAACATTATGTTCATGCAGGTTGTGCAATTACTTTCTACAGCAGACCTGGACATTTTGCAGGGGCAAAATGCTGCTCTACCTCAGCCTCCACACTGATCGAAGCCGAGGCACAAGCTCTCCTTATGGCAATCAACTGGTCCTGTTGCTTACAATTTGGGCTTAAACATTTTGTAAACACAGCATGCGTGTAGGTAAATAGAATGATGCATCCAACTCCAAGTGCTGGATGACATTGGGCTGAAATATCAACCTTATTATTGAGCTGCGCATTAAAATTAGAAGCCTTGTCAAAATAATAATACAGGAGGAGTAAAGCCGCCTTTTAAGAGTAGCATTCTTTTGACTGGGTGTAAACATCATCTCTCTTCTTCTTCTTCTCACTCTCCCCATCTCACTTGTCAGTAAAACTGAGAACTGAGTTGAGAAGAAAAAATGAGCCAATGAAACTGTTCAAGGTAAAACAAATTGGGAGAGAGAGAGAGAGAGAGACTGAGACAGACATCAATTACTAGGAAGATGAGATGATTACCGGTGGCGCCAGTCAATAGGTAATAAATGGCAATATTTTCTCTTCTTTTCTTCTTTTTCTATTTCTCTCACTAAAACCAGCTTGGATCTCTCTACATACTTCAGATCTTTTAATATACTATATTTGAAGTTGTTGATGTTATACTAAGGTTTTAAAAATTGGATCTTTTTTGGGATTTCTGAAACTGGGTTGATTCAGTTTTGCTCAAGATATCAAAATGGCAGTGAGTTTTTATCACTTTTCTCTGTAGTTTTCCATTCCTTTTTTATTGTTTTTTTTTTTAATAAGTAGAAATGATGATGCTTCTTTTTTAATGTGGTGGGGTTATTTTGTTTTTGATTGTTTAGTTATTGCTTCTTTTAGATGTCATCATGTATTTGCTTTTAGAATTTGTGTTTGTTGTGAATTAGGTTAAGTAATCTCAGGGTTTGTTTCTTCTTTTTCATTTTTTGTTAGATGTAAAAATCTGAGTGTCCCTGAGCTCAGAGACTCTTTCTTCTATTGTGTCCCATTTATGTGCTTTTGAATCTCTATACAGTCTTCTTGTTGATGCATTATGTACGAGTACTGTGTTCCATAAAGAATAGATAGAGAAACAAGAGAGCTTCGGCATTCTCTTGATTGATGGTTATGTGTACAAAATGATGAAAACAACTGAATGAGAGTGCATACGAGATAGATTTGAGTGGTTTGATTCAGCTAACTCCAGCTAGCAGTATGAAGTGGGTTAATGGATCCTTTTCATCTGTTTGCAAATGTTAATCATCTCGTAGATTGTAAGTTGAGGAACTAGTTTTGTTTCTCTATGTTGCTCTTTTTTTATTCGAGTTGTAGGGTAATTGCTGAAAACACTACAGATTGAAACGTTGTTAGATAGTTGCTGAACAGCTAGTTATGTGATGTAAATGTTCATGGTAACAGTTTGTTAAAAGTAGTTTTTTTGGTGCTGTGCTCTTTTGCAATGATTTTGAATGAACACGGTTTTCTGTGTGTAACCTTTTAGGATTCTGCAGCTTCTTGGCATAATTGGTCTTTGTGGTAGAGGCAAGCTCCCTTTTTTTTTTTTTTTTTGTTCCGCGAGGTGTGAATGTATAAGGCACTAGGAGATAAGCCTCAATGCTTTCACCCTCACGGTTGTCTCAACACTGACAGAAATGATTGCCGACAATCATTTCTCTAAGACAGTCAATATTTATCCTCAGATACATTATTTATTTGTTCTAGATGCTTTGGCCCAGTGTGTTGAGAGAGGCGCATAGTGTGTCATTCACTAAGAGGGAAACCTTCTGTAGGTGTAGACAAATTGTTGAACCACGTAAACTTGAGTGCTCCTAATCCAATTTAACAGCTTTCTTCTCGTCTTGTTTGCCCTCTATTTTCTTACTTCTTGAAATCAGATTTGAGAATGAGGTTGAAATTTGACTGAATTTTCTCTGGTCAATTCATATCCATGGGGAAGTAAGAAATTAGAAAGATGGAGAGGAATATTAGAGAGAGGTGCACGTAAACCAGAGTGCTTTCGCACCTCTTCTTTGTTTCCTCTTTTCTTTCTATATATATATATATATATATATATTTTTTTTTTTTTCATTTCAGATGAGATCAAGCAAAATTGTGGATTGTGGAATGAGGTCAATGTTTGGCGCCGTCGGCGGCAACGAAACCTGACCTTGTATCTTTGTTAGTGCCAAATGTTTCTCAATCCATATTTTAGACGGATTGAGAGTTTTGTTTAAAGAGTTTTAGAAAGAAACCAAATTAAGTACCAAGGAGGATTAGTAGGATGAGACATATGAGTGAAAATCAAAAAGAAACCAAGGTTTTTTATGTATTTTGACAGTTTACCTATAATAATTATTGAGCTATCAGTAGTTTTCCTGAGAAATAAAATACTTGCTTTTTATCCCACTCATCTTCCCTCTGTTTGATGTTTGATTAACTAGACTCAACCGGCGTCATGCATAAAATGCCCCTCTCGAGAAGCTATTTTCATAAGTAGTTGTCTGCTCAGATATTTTACAATGCTAAGTCAATTTGTGGGTTCCCAAGCCATCTCTATCTCTTTCAGAAAGAAATATAGGAGTACGTCGATAATTGTCATAAAATTTAAGTTTACTTCATACAATTTCTTAAAAGGAACTTAGTACTTTATATAAGTTACTTTATCGAACATTAAATGCTGTCAATTTCAATTTCATCTTTGCAGTTATCTAGCATTGTTAACTGGAGAACCTTCTTATACTACTCTGATAGAGAAATGTAATATTAGCCAATTTAAGATTTAGGTGAAAATGACGATTTAATAATTGCAGCAAAAGTCTCAGATACCCAAATTTGGAGACTGGGAAGGCGAAGAGAATTACACGGTTTATTTTGATAAAGCACGGAAGGGTAAAGGGGGAAAGATGATCAATCCAAATGATCCTCAACAAAGTGCTGATGTATTGTCTGATGATACACCCATAATTAATGCTCCACCAATAAAAACTGGTTTTCAACCAGAGATACCTGTGGAATCTAAGGTTCAAAAGCCTAGGCACGAGCGCAAGTCAAGCAGAGATGATGGGGGCCTCAGGCAGATAAGCCATGAAAATTTCAATCGGAAAGCCTCTAATGACGCATATCATCATCAACATGGCGATAATGGTGTAAGTTTAGGGGACACTCCAAAAAAGGGAGGCAGGGCAAGTGCTGCTGGTTCTGAACGCAGTGTTGAGCAATCTCCCCTGCACCCACATTATCAAGCAAAGGTTGGAGGCCGAGGTGGTGGTAGTGGACCTGGAAGCGCCAGGTCTTCTCCTTCATGGGAGAAAAAAAATTCTGAAGGTAGCCATGGTTTAGCTCCAAGCACTCCTGGAAGATCACGACTAAGATCGGTTACTCGAGGCGATGAAACAGTAAGTTTCTTTTCGCATTCCTCTATTTTTAGCAAGTTCTATTTTCTTTAATATATGGCGCATCATTTCTCAGTTTTTAAAAAAATTTCCAATCAAATGAATGTTTTGGTTAACTGAAAACCAAGATATTCAGAATACACCTTTTAGCACATCAGCACACCGTAACAGTTTAAAAAAAACAAAAAACTAGAAGCTCGAAGTTGGCAGCTTGCATGCGTAAACTATACAACAAATCACATGTGAATCTGTCAACAATGAACCAACCCTTAAAGTGTGTAGCTGATGATTGCAGCATCATTAATATCATTTGTGTGAATGCAAGCTGCTGCGACTGAAAGTGGTTACATACCATTTGCTCGCCGAGCTGGTGTTCAATGAAACCAGGTTTCAGCACTTAAAAGTGAACTTTGGACCTCATACGGAGAATTGCTTGAATCTGATTGTTTGGTAAAATTTAACTCAGTCCCCAAGTTTAAGCTTGTTTGAGATATGAAAACTGGGTTATTAAGTAGAGCATCTTCATTGGAGTGTGAAGTCTTAAAGAAACTGCCTCAGTAGGAGAAGTTGGACTCCACCTCAAGAAATGTTTTTGATGGTGGTGTCTTATTTTAGGATTTTGCTGTCTAGGCTATGATTTCGAAGAGGGTTGAACGAGAGTTCTACAGATAGACACTATTAGTCACACCCACATTAGCATTTCTACACTAAAAACTCCCCAAAACATGAATACGAACTACCGCTGAAGAGGCCTTCTATCGACAGGATGTGTTGTATTTTTTTCTTTTTCTTTTTTTCGGGGCCATATCATATCCAAAGGTGCATCTGAAATTAATAATGTGGTTTAAGGCATTTCTTCTTGGGAGTCTTGTATGTGGCCTGACAGTTTACAATAAACATCTACATGTCTTCTGGTGTTGCTTAATCTCGAAGTTTCGACGTGGTTTGGGAAGGAATTTCTACTCTCCTCCAGACTCACTTCTCACTTAGGAAATCATGATCTAATAAACTTCTTTTGTGGAGCATATTTTTCCAAACTGGTTTGTAGTAATTTTATGCAGAAGTCCGTATTAGGACCTTCACTGTCCATTGGAGATGCTCCACAACACCCTACAAGACAATGTCTTGTAAGACTTCCCAAACAGGTTACTTAGAAAATTCCGTTGGTCATGCACTTAGCTCTTCATCTCAACTTCTTCAACATGTGGCCATATTGAGACCTTTTATTTTATTTTATTTTATTTTAAGGATTCATCATTATTAATCATCATCAACTGAAAGAAGCTTACAAGAATTGGATGGGAGCCTGGCAACAAGCTGAGCTCCAATCCTTTTTTTTTTTTTTCTTTCTGTTGTTAAAAGACACCTGACCTGAATATGTTATGAAGTCTCCTAAATACTTGACGTACATAAGCCGTGACGACTGTCTAGGTTCTGATCTTGATTTTGTACATGCTCTGACAGCCTGACAAAGGTGCTGCTGTCCCAAAATTTGGGGACTGGGATGAGAGTGATCCTGCATCAGCTGATGGGTTTACTCACATCTTCAACAAAGTGAGAGAGGAAAAGCAGGGAGGAGCAGCAAAGGTGCCTGGAGTGTCCAATGATTCTTATTCTAATGGTCACAAGCAAGTCAACGATGGAGATTCCGCGGTATGTTTCCATCTTTTATGCTACAGTTAATTAATCCTCGCACCTGTCATTTTAACTCTGCGCAAAGATTAACCGTTGTTTGCAATTCCTTGCTGATATCTTTTTCTTCTATTTAGATGTGTGGCTGCCTTTCATGGTGCAAGAAATGACATCGATGATGCAGCTTGTGAATCAACAAAAGTTGTTCCCGACTCGGACCTGTAAATAGCTCTGAAAGCTGTCTCTCTCTCTCTCTTCATCTGTTCCTTCTGTCCATATGTAACTCTTTCCAGAAGTGCATTCTTTATGTCTCGCGGTCTACGTCTCTCTGTCTCCGTCTACTTTGTGATATGTTGAAAAATGAAAAAAGGACACAAGATTTTGTTGGGAAAACTCTTCTCTCTTTTCTTTGCTTTTTATCCTGTGGAAGCTTGAGATTTATGTCATTTACTATTTCCACGGAGGATACTTACTTATATTTGGTGAAAGAAAGAATCGCTTTTAAGTTCATATTCTCTTGCTCTATCTCTCGATATGTGTTAGTCTGCAAGTTTTCAAGCTTTTTTTTACTGTTTCTTCTAGTATCTTTTGGATGACCAATGAGTGCATGTTTCACCTGAATTTCTTCACTGGATACTACTATATCAGTCCAAGCTGCTTAACTGTGTGTTTCATAACACAAATAGTACAAGACTTTAAACTTTGAACTTTGAACTTTGAAGGTCAGTGGCAATTCAGGAGTACTATTTGCACCCATATGAAAAAGCACCACTCGGCCAAGCTAGAGGAAGGGTGGAAAAAGAATTTACACGCCGACATCACATGCAACGTTGGATATCGATAAGGTCAATGTAGAACCGTAAATAACAGGAGCACAATTAGACATCTAACATGACGTAGCACAGTATCAAAAGTTCTTCCCTATATCTAGTCCTTCACAGTGAATCTTCTGGAAACGAATACAGTAATTTGAGATTTTAGGGTTTCTCCACAGCCTACAGCCGAACAAGATGATTTACGACGTGAATTCAGTTCTCTTCAGATCTTTCCTCAGCCAGAAAGGAGGAGCAGATAAAAGGTATATACATACATATATTCTCTCTTTACTTTTCTTCTTCAAGATATCAGCTAGCTCTTCGCAGTTAGGGTTTTCATTTGTATCAGTTCTTTTTGGATTATCTGTGTTTCGTTTAACGTTGCTAGAAATGATAAATATAAAGAACAACACCGTTGGTTTACTAGGGTTAATTCTCGAATAGTATGGAAATCCCTAATTTAGTTGCTACCTTTCTGTACTTGAAGGAGTTTATTGTTCTGCATCATGCTTGAATAGTGCTTAAGTTTTTAGGGTTGGAGTGACTATGCTGTACTCAATGATATGCAGGATTCTACCTATCTCTAGGCTTTAAATCCACCCTCCCTTTCTCCAGACTTTGATACAGAGCACCCAATAGGTCTTACTCTAGAATAGAAAACCCAGAATTATTTGGTTACAGTTCCAACCCTCTCTACTTGTTGGATGTAACGTTTTAGTATGTTTTGGTAATTTTTCTTTGTTGTTGTCACTGTAGCAATGTTGCCTTCCGAGTTCTTTACTGCTGATATAACCTTAGCAAGCCAACCTAACTAGTGCAAGTACTTCCCTTGTGTACTGATTAAGAATTAGAAATGCTTGGTTTTGTAAACATTGTTGAGCTATATAAGCTATCACTCATTGCGGCTCATTTATCTTCTTCTGATTGCAATTTTCTTTCTTGCCCTACAGGAGAATGGAAGACCAGCCCAAACAGCAGAGACCAAAGGCCAATGAGAACAAGCCTGTGATGAATGAGTAATGAGCGAGAAGTAATAAGAAGTACAGTATGTGATATGCACGAAAGATGTAGTTTTTTTGCTTCTTCTTAGATTCTATAGTAGTTAAAACACCATCTATTTTATCTGAAACTAATTGGTATTTTGTAATGGCATGACATCTTCGTAGGATTCATGGCCTTATAAGTGAATGCTTGTCTGAAACTAAGTGGTGTGGATTCATGCTTGATAATCTAGTTTCAACTTTGATCATTGAGTATATTTTGAATGCTTAATCTCCTTTTAGCCTTTATTTATTTTATGCAGCATTATAGTTTTAAGTCTATGTGAATTCGAAGTTCAGGGCATTGTGTCGTATTTCAGGGCACTATATTTTGAATGCACATGTTGAATTGAATGTTCACAATGTAATATTTTTGGTTTTTTGTAACAGCATACTCACACAGACACAGGTCACACTAATCGATTACATATTTTTTCAGCTTAAATCTCAACAAATGTGTGCATTTTACTGTTCTACAACAATCTTTCCAGTAGCATGACCTCCCATCATTTTAGCCCACGCCTGTTCTGCTTCTGAAAGTGGGTACTTGGAGTCAACTACTGTCTTCAGCTTGCCTTCTTTAACCAATCCAACAAGGAACTCCAGGTCTTCTTTTTTCTTAGGGCACATCATCAATGACATAACCTTCTTCCTGGAACTGCTGAGCTTCAAAGAAGCAGACTTCATCATCGTCTGAAAGTTGGGGTTAAGATGCACAACTCTTCCTTGTTCAGATAGGTTTTGCTTATATGTTGCCCATGGGATTTTATTTGTGGCACAGTTTATTACGACGTCATACTTGCATCCTGACGGACTCCTCAGCATTTTACCGTCTTCCGTCTTATAGTCTAGAACTTCGTCTGCACCCAAACTCTTAAGAAGCTCGATGTTTCGAGCTCCACAAGTAGCAGTCACGTGATTGTTTCCAAGCTTTGCTAATTGAACTACATAATGACCTACTCCACCTGAGGCTGCTATGACTAGAACATTAGCTGGCTTCCCTTCACTTTTGATTTCAACATGCCCCAGAACGGTCAAGACATGTAGTGCAGTAAGACCTGCAAGAGGTAGACCAGCGCCTTCAACAGCTGACACTTCCTCGGGCCTTTTTACTGTCAGCTTTGCTGGAGCAACTGCATACTCCCCTAGGCCGCCTCCATTCTGCCATCAAGTTTGACTTAGAATTAGAAACCAATCTAGGAATACCAAACTAAAAAAGAATTACAAATGCAATTGTTGGGTAAGAAGCCTCACAGTATAGGTGAGCATGGCAACTACTTTATCACCAACTTGGAACTCTACTTCTGACCCAATTTCCACCACTTCCCCTGATATGTCCGTTACTGCAAAACATAGTAAGGTTCTTTAAAAGGTTATGAAAAGCTTTTCTGCGTGACAATCACTAAAGCAGCCGTATAAAAGTGCTTATGCTGATTGGATTATTTACCTGGTATGTAAGGGAACTTTTTCGGCATAAAAGGCCTCGCCATGCCACCCTGAAGTTTGTAATCAATGGGGTTAGGGCATGATGCTTCCACTTTCACTAAAACCTCGTTCTTCTTAGGTTTAGGGATAGACACTTCTATGTGCTGCAAAAGTTAAAAAATTCTCAAAGGTTTGCACACATACTTATCAGAAAATTCAGACATATTTCAGATTTCGGTGACCAAGGCTAAAGAAGTAATCTAAAATAATACCTTTAAGCCCTCTGATCCACTGCCATAACTGTCATAGCATACAGCTCTCATCACCTTCTCACTCATAGCTCCAGAGAAAATGAAGAAGAAATCAGATAAATTCTGAATAGTTCAACAGATGAATGAAATCTGGAATGGTTTCCTTATATTGTCTTCTCTCCTCTTTAGAAGTTTGGTAATAGGAATGTGGTTTCTTCAGATATATATACACCTATAGTTTTTACACATGGCTGCATTTGAAATTCAACAGCCTGCTTTGAAATGATTTTGGATTTAAGTATTGCTTTCAATTATTTTTGTCAATATAATTAAGACAAAGTGTCTTATTCATGTCACAAAGCAGAATTTGACAACCAATCCAGCTAATTTAGCATTCTTATCCCTTGTTTGACAAGGAATTTCAAAGCTATTTGTGCCCCCACAATGGGTACAAAAAAGGAGTCCTTGACTAGAAATGGACACAATTACACTGTCGGTCACAGGTTACCGCCAGTACAAGCTTCATAGAAACAAATGCCAAGCTGGGCATTCAAGTCAAGGATCATTCCCAACAGAAGGATCTAATTCTACGTGAGGAAGAGTGGAAGTCACCTAACTAATTCTAGATGATTCAACCATCATGTTGCGCTGAGAATACAATCGTGTTAGCATGATGGGTTGGATTCCAAGTTTGAAATATTTCAGGCTTTGAATCTTTGAATCAACCCAACTACCTCTAATCACAGGCGTCTGCGTACGACCAATGAAAATTTGCAATATAGAAGAAGTCAATAGAATATAGTACATGATGATGCTACATTGGCGACAACAAATACAAGATAGGATTGTCTTTCTGTACGAGTACGACTAGAAGAACTGACCAGGAATATACAATCTTCTCTTCTTGAACTTGAGAAACTGGAAACAAGCGCCGAGGCGTATCAACTCTGACGGCCTCAGGCTTACAAATGAAATGAAATGAAAAATGACTATAACTTAACACAGCGGCCAACTTCCCTACTTTCTTTCCTAAACATACTAAAAAACTGTCCTACACTTTCTTGAATGAAGTCAGTTGGGGGATCCAACTCAAGAATGAATATAGGATCCCCTAATTGTCAAAAATGTATTAGGCAAAGTGCCTCAGATATATAAAAGAAAATGAAACAACCCACTTGAGAGAATTCAACCGAGCGAGACGGGTATCCAACCACTCCGGTCCATTTACCTTTTCTTTTCATGACTGCACAGCCAGCCTTTGAAGGTGCTCAAAGAAAACTTGCAGGCTGACATCATCTGTGAAGATTATATCTGATCCAGCCGCTACATCCTGGACTGTATTGTATGTAGCTGATGGGTTCAACTTTGCTAACAAGAATCTTGCCTGAAGCAACGTCAACATTGTAAGATTAAAGATGAGGCTGGGACATCTGACGACTACCACGAGAAGAGAAGATTACTGACCTGAGAGCCATGTTGATCGCAAACCACCAATCGCGGGACAGGGAATCTGTCCTTTATGATCAATTTTGCTTCTTCTTGAGGAGCTTGTAGTAGGAGGGAAAAGGCCTGAAGAAAGGCAATTACTTCAAATAACTTAGAAGTACAGAAAGGAAAATCACCTAGAGAAAATTATCATGAATGCATAAACCTCACTAATTACATCTCTCTAAAGTAACATCACAAACCTTGTGCTCTGGCTCATTTTGATAACCCATGTTACGCCACTGAGCAATTGTCATTCCATGGAAAACAACTACACTGAAATATGAATCTAGCAAGAGGATACGATCCGCTGCAATGGAAGCTACATCCAACAATGCTGGAGCAGGTGGTGCACTGAAGGAATAAGCTATTAATGAAGGTTGTATCATGACGACAGCATTGGTGACATTCTCCCTGTTTAACAGCATACGGAAATAGGCAGTTTCATCCGGGCTGTTATTAAAAACCTACAATAGTAGAAATTTTACTTAGCAACCAATAGATGAAAAAAGCAAAGAAAAGAAAGAGCAACCATAAATATTTTTCAGTCAGTGGTCATCAAAACAATCCCACACCTGTATAAATTGTGAGCGACGTAGATTGAACATAAATTCTGGAAATATCGAAAGAGAGGGGTTTAGTATAAAGGAAGATGGATCATCCTTCCGATAATCACCGAATCTAGAACAGAGGCGGATAAGCGACCGGTCTAACCATCTTGTAGCATCAAACCCTTCCTGGGAGAGAAAAAAGTCAAAGAAGGTCATTACCAAGTTACCAACACATTACCTATTAATACCAAATTGAAGAACCTCCTCCAGGAGGAGGAATCAAATGTGGCAGTGTTGTCTTTCAACCTGAGAGGATGTACTACTTAATCAAGCAGCAATTTGGAAATACTAAGTACTGATAGTAATACTTCAACTATTCATATAAAAAGGAACCAGATTATCCAATTAGTGCAAATTTAAGAGCAAAATCTGTAAAATTTGCAAGGTACCTCCTCCTCCATCTTCAGTGAAGTTAATCTTGCCATGATAACGGCAGCAGTCTCCTGGTCAAATCCCTCTAACAATTCCTGAATATGCATTGTATCATCGAATAAGGATCAATTTCTCCATCCAGTGAAATTATGTCAATTAAATTCCAAGTTTGAGACAATGCAGATAACAAAAAGAATCTCAACAAGTGAATGTAGCCAGCATTCTTGAAAGCCTAATGAACTACCAAGGCAGTATAGTAAGCGTAATAAGCTTAAAGATTATTTTGAGTTGTTCATCTAACCTCTGGGTTAGCAGTACTATCCACCCATTTTCTCGTTACAGTTGTGACTCGAAGCCTTTGCTGTCCCTCAGGGTTCTGATAACTAGAGCCAAGCGTATGACCATGATTATTCAGCTAAAATAAAAACACAACGGTTACTAAAAAATTCGTAAGGTATGTTAAGTTCACCGCATGACCTACTTTGTTTGGAACTGCAAGTATAACTGCGAATTTGAAGTTTCAAGACTGTTCAACCGCTCACTGGTCGATGATATATCAAAGAAAACTGTCAATGAGGTACTTCTGTCAAGGCCACATAGCTTCCAAGCTGTTGTATTCCCCTGCCCGATGACCATATCAGCACAAGAAGATCCTTTCTGCAAAGTTTACCAGAAGTAGTTAGCATATTCATGCTATTAACTGTTCAACTTGGATAACAATAATGAAGTACAACAATTAACTAAGTCTGTGGAACCCTGGATATCCAGTGCCGTCGAGTGAGAAACAGGAGATCAAGACATTAAAGTGGAACAACGCCAACCTTCTCCAAAGATGTGCAAGGTCCAATGATTCCCTGAATTTTGATATCCTTTGAGCAGTTGACCTCAAAGGTTCCACTGCAGTGAAGAACACATCATAAAATGATTCCACTATATTACTGTAGGTTCACACTTCACAAATTCGATGGCCAAAGTGCCAGCACTATTACTTAAACGGTGACAGATGTAAGAAAAAGGGAAAAACTATCATTCTAGGGACTGAGGTATCACTGAATTGGACAGAATTTTGCAACATTGACAAAAGGTAAAAAACGTTATAAATATCTAGATAAACTCACTCACTTGAACGAAAGCCCAAGTGATTGTTCACCGTCTTCAAATATGCGTTTGAAGGAGTCCTTGAATACAGGATGACCAAAACTTTCAGCCAATACAACTAAACCACCAGTTTTTTCAACGACGACTTTCATCTCTGCGACCCCAACCTAAAGTAACCAATCCATGTCAAAATGCATAAAACTACTCCACATAAGAGCATGAATAAATGAAAGTCGTCGCCATGCTTCAAGAAGTGGCTATCAACTTAATATTGAACATTAGGGGACTTTCTCACGTTAAAGAAATTGTCAAGAAAAGTTTCCATGTGGTTAAGAAAAATAAGAATAAGCAGTTGAAGAAGAAAGATCTAGCACATGACCCTGGCTGACAAGCTACAAGTTGAGGAAATGAATAGCAAACCTGATCAACTGCAGAAGCAAAAAGATCTAGCACATGGCCCTGGCTGACAAGCTGCTTGGAGAGATTTTCGTAAAATTTGACAGCTTTGTAAAAATGTGGTGCTGCATCCTTATCAAGATCTTTATGAGAACGTATAGGCTCAGACAATTCCTTTGACACAATCTGCAAATAATTAAGAATTTCACCATTTAGAAAACTACATCAACAAAGTGTAGAACACGAAGATCAATGCATTATACATGAAGTAACTCGATCGTCATTTTTATGAGGAAAAGTGCAGTCACTATTTTGTGTTTCATTGATTCAATTCGGACCAAGCCACACCACCCAAAAGTGTTGTAAGCAATTCTAGAGTATCAAAAATGTCCATCGAAGTATCTATCTCAATTGGGTTGCCACCATAGGAAGGTCATCACTCGTTCATTTATGCTCAGAAGGGGCAGGGATATAATTAGCTAATTAGGAAAACATCAACACGTAATTATGCATAACACGCCTTATTTTGTAATTCTAGTTTTGGTAAGTCCTCACATTCCAATTCCTCACAACTTATGC
Organism: Papaver nudicaule; assembly: GCA_023529015.1. Taxonomy (NCBI): domain Eukaryota; kingdom Viridiplantae; phylum Streptophyta; class Magnoliopsida; order Ranunculales; family Papaveraceae; genus Papaver; species Papaver nudicaule. The sequence goes on from JAJJMA010039057.1 coordinate 20,919, forward strand.
AAGAAGAACAAGAAGTAAGCAAAGACGATGCTTACCTTTCCAGAGCCTTCAGTACATGGACCACCAACTAAAGCTATAATGCGTGCACCAGTGCCAGGCAAACAAGCTCCTACCAAACCTGCAGCAACATTTAGAGCAACACCTGTGCAACGCAATGCCCGATGACCAGGTTCAACCGGCCATTGATCCGGTTGCAATTCATCTAATACCTGCATTGCATCATTACAAATATCAAAAATCAACCCGGAGCCGGCGATAGAAATCTGAAAGCATAGATAATCAAAGACTCACCAAATCAATTGCGTATTGACAATCCGAAGCTGGCAATAGAAACCTATTAATACTAACTACATTATTGTTATTATTCAATTGATGATCAATTGAATTCCCAGACCCCTTTTGTGGAACAATAGCTCTTTGGCCAAAAGAAGTAAGTCCCAATTGATCCAAAATCTCTTCTTTAGAAAACTCTTTATTACCACGAAAAACATAAACTTTAGAAAGATCAGAAAATCCTAATTCATGAACTTGAACCTGTGTACCAAATGAAATGAACCCAACCAAGGCATTGTCAGGCAACAAAGTAATAGCTTGTTTAATAGCAGATTTAACAAATTCTAATTCTTCATTAATGATACAAGAATCAAGAACAAATAGAAAAACAGGGGAAGAAGGAATCTGACAAGGAAATGAATATTCCACAGTAGTGAATTGTGGGTAAAGCTCAGCAGGAAGATGAGAATCAGAAATCATTGTTGAATAATTGGGTGGAAATTGGTTTCTGTGGAAACAGAATGGACAGATCCATATCTTAACAGAGAAATCAACACGAGAGAATGGGTTCAAAATGCATGAACAGGTTTTACAACGCAGAGGAGTGTATGGTAATATTTGAATATCTGGGTGTGATCTGATTGGTGATATTGATATTGCTATTGGTATTATGATTTTGTTTGCATCTAATTTCGTTGTTGGCCATGAATTCCATGTCATTCTTATTCCATCTAATCCTCCTTCTCCTTCCATTATTCCTGCATCCATCATTTGGCGGGAACCTTAACGATTTCAGGTTTTCTATTCTTTTTTCTTTCCGGGGGGATATAAAAATGAACGAACAGAGAGGAAGAAACTGATGGAGAAGGATTGGAAACTGAAACGGAAGAGGAGGCATCAACGTACGTTCCTGCATGTTTTTGCCCCGAAATTAGAGAAATCCATGGGTAGCTGGGCTCTGGCCTATGTGTACCATGATTTGAAATCCCAAGATAACTCCGGTAATGACATAGGAAGGTGCGGACAAGCCATCAAGAAACATACAATTGATGCCACAGAGGGCAATTCCTATGGAAAGGGCAAACCCCTTTTTGATGCCACTATGGGAGGTGCAAAAGTGAAAAATGGCCTGGCAAACCAACAAACGTATTGGTTTGCTAGGTGAGACACAATAAGCGCCGAGCGGCAAGTTGTGACGTTCGGTACTACTTGTGTCATATATTTTTTTACCTTCCGAAATTTGAAACCCAACAACCACATTTTTCCCTTATAGATACCAAAATTTGGAATCTTTCCAAATCACACCAAGCAATCCAAGCTTTTCTATACTCCAGAATAAAAATTTTCTTCTTGTTTCCAAACTCAAGCAATTTAATCATGCCTCCAAAGAAGAACCAACGACCTAGAAAAGCTCATGTTAATCCTGATGTCACTCCTATTACCACTCCACCTATTGCAACTCCTCCTACTGTTGTCAGGAGATATCGTGGTCCAAGCTTACGTGCTCTTCACCAAGGACTCCATCAATGGTGTACAACAACAGGGAACAACATTCTGGAACCAGATTTTCGAACACTTCTGTGCCGAGTGTCCAAATACAAATGAATGTGAGTCATGTGACGACGAGGGATTGTCACATCGTTTTGGAGCGATCAACAGGGAGACTAATGAGTACGTTGCCGCCTTAATGCAAATGAATCGGCAAAGGAGAGTGGGGAGACTGATGTTGATGTGGAACGACGATGCAGGAATGAGTGGAAAAGGTCTCACCCCAAGGGTTTCCAATATGAAAGCTGTTACCACATTCTGAAGGCTTTGAACCGGTTCAATCCCCATGCCTTGGATGGATACACAACACCCACCAGATCCCCATACTCTTTTATTTCCCAAGTTTTCCATGATGGAGGTCCCAGTTCTTTCCCAGGTTCATCATCACAACCACCAACTGATACCGAGAATGTTAACAGTGACAATTTTAATCTGAATGTGAACAACTGTAGCAAGAAGACTAGGGGTGGAGGTCAGAAGGCGTCCAAAAAGGCAAGGGCTGAAGCTCAAGATGGAACTTCTTCTGGCGCTTTCAACATGGATGCATGGTTGGAGCACGAGCGCAAGGCTGAGGAAGCTAGATCCCTCCATAGAAACATAGTGGTCCGACAACTTCAAAAAAGTCGTCTTTCTCATGAGCAACACTTTCAGAATTTCGAAAAGAACAAGTTCATGTCAGTGAACACTTTGAACATGAATGAGCTCTAGAGGAAGATGTGGGAGACGCAGTTCAACAAAGTTAATCTTCCACCTGTTCTCCCACTACAACCCGCACCACCAATACCAGCACCAACAACAAACCCAGGAGCAACACCAGCACCAGGTGCACTTCCCCCTTTCGATAGCGAAGACCTCGAGGCCTCATCCAATGACCTCGAGGATGAGGAAGCCTCTTATGCTTGGGGTTGATGATGAACAAGAAGGATCGATGAAGAAGAAAAACGAAGGACTTGAAGAAGAAGAAGAAGAAGACTAGTTTGATTTTACATAGTTTTATTTAATTTATGTTATTTTAGATTCTAGTTAGTTTAACTTATGTAATTTTTTTAACGTAAACTCTCTAGTTCTCTGTAGTATTAGCAATAACAATATAATATGCTAGAGCATGGCTCAGTCAACCTCATTAAGTGTTGGGATGTCAAGCTTAGTTGTCAAATTTAGTGATCAAAACTCGACCGCTAAAGAACACACATTAGGTAAGGTCATCATTAAGTTAGCTGTAGGTTGTGGAAGATTTTGGTAGGATTTAGAATCATTATTTGAAGAGTTGAAGAAGATTGAAGATCAAACGAAGACATCCGGCTTCATCATTCAAGAGGTTAGTGAATCTAAATAACGCGATTCCATTATCTTTTACACTTGTGCTACAAAGACAAAAACATAACTTAATGCTTGAGCTTTACGTTATGACTTGATCACCTGTGTAGATGGTGGAAAATGAGAGAGGGACAAGATTATCAAAAAAACTCTCGAAACCATGTCTTATTGAAGGCAGTCGCCTATT
>JAJJMA010039073.1:0-25300 GCA_023529015.1 Papaver nudicaule
ATTATGCTCGCCGATGCAAAAAATGTCACTGTTTGGAAGAAGAATTACAGCGCCAGCGACATCATTAAACTCGGTCCTTAGCCCTTGGCCCTTCGCCAAGCGGGGCATTGACATCATTGGACCGCTGACCCCAGGCTCAGGGCAGCGGAAATACATAATTGTTGCAACTGATTATTTTACCAAGTGGTGTGAAGCTAGGGCTATCAAGAAGAAGACTGGGCAAGAAGTATTCACATTTATTTGGGAAAATATATTTTGCAGGTTCGGCGTACCGGCAGAAATCTGTACTGATAATGGAAAAGAACTTGTTGGCGATAATATCAGAAAATTACTTGCTACTTACAGCGTCAAGCTGGGAAAATAAACTCCATTGTACCCACAGAGTAATAGACAAGCAGAAGCTACAAATAAAACTATTGGAATGGGGTTTGAAGAAAAGAGTGGAGCCACATAAGAAAGCATGGTGTGAGCATTTACACAATGTTCTATGGTCCTACAGGACCACTGTTAGAGAAGCAACTGGGGCATCTCCCTTCCTACTTACCTTCGGCGCTGAGGCAGTGCTTCCTTTTGAAGTAATATTACCAACAACAAAACATGAAGCTTGGGAGAAGAATTTAAATACAGACTTGATTATAGTGAAGCTTGACGATTTGGAAGAGCAGCGACTGATCGCCCTTACACACATGGAGAATTACCATCGGCGACTTTGTCGCGAATATAATACAAGAGTCATCCCAAGAGAGTATCAACCTGGCGAGTTGGTCTTGCGAGAAATCCCTCCCTCACAGCGAAAAGGATGCAGGAACTTGGAACCAGTGTGGGAAGGCCCATATATAGTCAAAAGAGTAGCGGGGAGCGGAGCCTATGTGCTGATTGATGAGCATGGCGTAGAACTAGAACATCCTTGGAACGCCAAATTCATCAAAAAGTATCCTTGAAGAAACAATGTAAAAATCCGAAGTCTTGGGCGGGTATAATACCCAAGAAATCTTATCAGCTTATGTAAAACAATGGCGAATAAGATCCGGGGACGTAGGTTTTCTATCATGCGCCGAACCCCGTTAACAAATTGTTGTGTCATTTATTTTTCAACGAATATTTCTACTACGCCAAAGCCAAATGGCTTCGCCGAAAAAAAAAAAAACTATAAACCTAAGAAAGGTTTCATCAGAAAACTAAATACAAATATACTGAGGCAAAGCCGCAGAACAAAACCCTGACCAGGTATCATATTAAGGCCAAGGGCCATCTATAAAGGCATAATGCCATGAATTAATAAAGTCAGCCAGAGCTAAGGGCTCTCGCCAAAAAGCATGAAAGCTTGATTGTTTTATTGAGTGAATAACCTCCTTGTATAGTAAGTCTGACCCAGGCTAGCTGTAAGACCAGTCACGTTACTTGTTGGTCTGTAAGTGTTTGGAGAATAAGACCTTACGGCGAAAGCCACTATATAACATCACTTGGCGGGAGCCATCGTGTAGTTAGTCTATTGGGCGACCCAAACACTTATAATAGGATCGCCGACGGTCACAAGTAACAATTGCGGCGGGGGTGCTACCCTAGGCGTTGTATGCAATTGTTGGCGGTACAAGCAATGGACTTCACTCAATAATAGGTTAAGTCCTTGGCGATAAATATGAACATGTTAGTTGATTCAACAAAAGAAAAACCTTACATTACTTAAAGTAAAAAGTGGTGCAGTTCATTACAAAACATTAAGGACGGAAAGCAGAAATACAAGGGAAATACTAGCAAGACGCTAAGAAGAGCATCCAAAGGAAAAATCCCTGAAAATCTAATTATCTTCCCCTCTTCCCTTTTCTTCTTCATCTCCTTTCCCTTCATCTTCTGCTTCATCTTCCACTTCATCCTCTACTTCCCCTTCACTTTCCTCTTCTTCTTACTCTTGTTCCTCCTCTTCATTCGCTTCTTCCCCTGTGTTTTCAAAATCTTCTTCGCCAGATCCAGAGCCCTTGCCATCATCCTCACAATCGACAACCTCCCTATCAGCGGCAGGTTCTGGGGTAAGGATATACTTAGCGGGTATATCAAGACCAAGCTTGGGGTATTCTTCATTAACGAAATCTTGAACAACGATAAAGTCAAGCTCGAGCAAATGGTTATTATTATGCCTAGTTTCCTGATCCCTAAGATCTTTCTGAGCCTGACTCAAATCAATTTTGAGTTCATCACGATTTTTTCCCAAATACTCAACCTTACCCTCAAGAGTCTTAATGTTCTTTTCGCACTCTTGATGATCCTGAAGTTTGAGGTTTAGCTCAGCAATCTGGTTGGGACATTGGCGATGCTCTTCCAAAGCCTGGTTTAGCTTCTCTTCACAGCCATTGTGATGGATGAGTTTCCCGGCGAGATCAGAAATTTTTTCAATACAAAGTTTATGATCTTCAACGATCTTCTTTCACTCCTCTAACTCGCTTTCCAGATGATGGACTCGCTCTGAGAAAAAGAAAACAAGATGAAGTAAGAACCGAGGCAAAAGAGATTGCTACAACAAGGAGCACCCTAAAAATCTACCTTCTAGCTCGCTCACGTGCCTACATGCGCCCGTTTGGGCTTCTCTAAGGAGATTTAGATGATACTCAAATTTAGTGTTGGTGGTGGAGCTTGAGATGCTTGCAACTTGTTGTAGTTGGGTCATTAGCTGATCATTGAGATGTCTAGCTCTGTCGCTAAGAATTTTTGCAAAATATTTCCACCTTTGGATTTCTAGTTGGGCGGTATCTCTTTCAGTGGTAACGAGGTTTAGGCGTGAGGCAAGCTTGTCAGCTCTGGCTTTCTCTGCTTGAAATAGGGAACTCGCTCGAGTATGATCCACTATGGCAACTTCCTTTTGCTTGCGGTTGATTTCATCTAAGCGACGAGCGTTATCCCGTTCGCTTTCAACCCACTTCACATTTGTTTGGGCAACTTTGAGAAAATGGTCAAGGTTTTCGTTAAGTTCGGAAACATAACCTAATTCTCTGCGATACCACTTGATATCCTTGGCCTGACCAAACAGCAAGTCGCACTGTCTAGCGTTAGCATTCGCCAAGTTGTCTATCTCGGTTTCTGCTAGCTTTAGCCGAAGGCTGGGATGTTGTTGGCAACCTTGGAAGGGATGAGGTCTAAGGGTCTCGGCGAAAGAAAATTTAATTTTTGATTAAAATAATACCAAGTGGTGATAAGCGTACCTTTCAACTCATCGCATTCGTTGATGTTCTTATCATGTGCCACACGAAGTTTCGCGACGGTAGCTTCCTCGATCTTGATTCGGCGAGTGAGTTCTTCATTTTCGCGGGTCAGAAAGCCAATACAATCGCTTTGAGCTTCAAAACAGTCAACAAGACTGAGCGAATGTTGGAAACCCTAAAGTAAGAAGAATAAGGGAGTCAGCGTGAGCATAACAGCAAGGCAATAATAAAAACATCAGAGAAGAAAAACAAGTACCGCTGCAATGAAATTGAAGTGCTCTTGAGGAGTCAAATTATGGGCGACAGATGAGAGATCCTTAGAATTGATAAGACCAGGAGTTGAATACTTCACCATAGGCTCATGATAGAGAGAGTTGACACTATCTTTTTCTTCAAGTTGGAGTAGTTGAGAGAAAGAGTCAGCAAGCCTGTTTACTATCTCGCCGGAGAAAGCCTTTCCGCGAAGTCGAACAGGTCTGTCGCCAGGAGGCATCTTGTGCAAGATAGGAAAAGACGAGCGGGAAAAGCGAGGAGTCTCCATTTCGCCGAGATTCTTTGATATAGCGAGATGTTCCATAGCGGACAAATCAGGATTTTTTGTGGTTTTCTCGCCAGTCTGCCTTAAAGGGGTACCAGACCCGGTTTCTAAGTTACCATCCTTAGGGATAGACTCTTCCATCTCTTCATGAGTAGCCTCCTTCATCTCCTCGTCAATATCCTTCTTTTCGGGAACTGGTTCAAGATTGGAAGATGGAACAACTTTGCCTTTAAGATGGATCTTCAACTTGTCAGATTTTGTCGGCTTAGAAATTTGAGTTTTGGGCAGCGAGGAAGAATGAGACTGCTGAGGCAGTGAGGAAGGACCTTTCTCGGCGGACTTAGAAGAATCAGGAGGATTCGCTTTGAGCTTTTTCATGGTCTGGCGAAGTTCCTCTCGCGAAGAAAACTTGGGAGTACTCTGCGAGATTGGCACTAGTAAAATCGGGAAACAAACATAGGCAAATATAGATATATATTTTAAAAATATACGTATATATTTTTAAAATAAGCAAATACTTAATATGTTTGTTACCATATCTTCCGTCGTGCCTTTTGAAAAATACTAACACATATAGATATATATATTCTAAGGCAGAAAAATGCTTGTTACCTGGTTTGTAGATTCTCCAACTTTCACGTCTGCTTGTTTTCTCTTCCGAGTTGCGCCAGACTTCTTGGCAGCTGTGGGAAATAGTAGCCAGTTGCCCTTTGGATCCATGTGTATTTTCCCATCAGTATCGCGGTATTGATTCTCCTCATCCCAGTTTACTTGGAGAAAGTCATGCTCTTTGAAATGTTTGTGTTCTTCGGCGAAATCCTTTCTTGCAATTTTCTTAGCCTCGTCGAGCCATCCCAGCAGCCAAGGACCTTTTAACCAACAGGGCAGATTGGACCATCCACCTTCAGTACTTTTCCTCGATGTGGTAATACCATAACCTTCTTTCTTGTCAACAACGCCGAGCATGACCTCCTTATCTTCCAAAGTACGCTTGGAAACGAAGCGATAAGCCCAAGGCTTACCCCTAATGGCCGAGGGAAGAACGTTGTACTGCTTCAGGAAATTTTCAACTGTATACGCTTCAGGAGGAAACAATCCCTCCTCGAATATTTCCGGGTAATTAGTCTTATTGCTCCGGCGAAGTTTTCATTCCATCAAAATGCGTATGGCATTCTCTGTAAGCTGGAAATGACTCTTCTTTATCGCCACAAGAAGGTCACATACAAACGTATCGGCGGGATCATACAGTGGAAATTGCAGACCAGCCTTGAGAGTACCATAAGCGGTCACTGCTTTCTCGGTGTGTTGGTTATCTGAGCGAAGGTCTTCAAGAGTAGTGGGAGTAGAAGCTTTCTTCACGCTCTTTAGCTTAGTCAAAGTCAGAGGTTGAATGAAAATCTTGTCGTAAGCACAATACTCAGGCCATTGTTTCCAAGATGGTCGTGGAGCGGTCTTAGTAGCAGCAGGAGAAGATGGAGATCCAGTCTCGTCAATTGGTGAATCAACTGTCTGGGCAGTAGGTTTTGTTCGGCGAGAGGAACCTTGAGTAGCAGAAGTCATGTTGTCGGAGGCGATTACAGCAGGCGAGATAATGGTTAACCGGATTAGCAAAATAGCCAGAGAAGATGAGCTGGTAAGAACCGGAGATGCGTGAAAGGAGATTAAAACACAGATTCAGTGTTGGAAAGGTTGATAAAAAGAAGATCGGAGTAGGGATAAGGATGATATGTGAAGTTTGAAAGCTTGAGAAAGCTTGAATCAAGTGAAGAAGCAACAACAGCAGCAATGGTGGTTTAGGGTTTGTGAAAGAAGAGAGCTCTGAAGAATTCTAAACTGAGAAGAAGGTAAAGGAAGAAGAAAGAGAAAAACTTGTATTTATAGGTCAGAAAAGAGAAGGCGAACCGGTGTCACCGGTTACAGGTCATAAAGTAAGACTAACGCATGGTGGACGCGTGGCACGCTGGAATAGTAGTGGAGAACGTGGACACGGCATTTTCGGCGACTGAGAAATTTCACCCTCGGCGATCAAAGATCTTGATGATGAAAGACGCAAAATGTAAGGGTAGAAAATGCCTTCGCCAGCATATAGCATCCTAAGGGGAAGGTGTACAAAAGAGATTACTTGTGAGAAATATGGAATCATTAGCGGAAGCCTTTGGCGAGACGGTTAACTAGAGGACCGGCGGGAAAAAGGTAAAGGAAGTATCAGCGAGTCATATAGAAGGAGTTGATGAGCAAAGCGACGTTAGCGAATAGCAGATACCCCAGCGGTGGTAGTTGAGAAGTGGTTGAGCATTCATTATTCGTCAGAACGGACATATTGTCAGAGTTGACCTGTTGACTCAGTGGGAACCTCGTCAGCAATCCTTATCCACACGAAGGCTTGGCCGCCAAGACTTGATTGAAGAAAGACTACCTCGGCGACATAGATTGTCGGCGAGTAGGGAAAAATTAGTGTCAGAGGGTCATTGTTTGTATTAGCTGTTTTCCACTTTGTAAACCTCTATAAATAGCGAGTGAAACCTTTGAGAAAAGGGTTGGACATTTCTTGGTTTGGTCTAGAGAGAGGAAAAGTAATCTGCTTGCTCTCCTTAGCCCAGTGCCGAGATTAGGGTTCTGATTGAGAGTTCAGTTTTAGAATATTAGCAAGGTGAGAGTTGTAACAATACTTATTCTAGTGGAAACCCTTGGATGTAGTCCTCATTAAGGAGGATGAACCAAGTAATATCGCTGTCAAGTATCTCTAACCCTTAAACTCTTTACTATCTTGTGTGTGCATGATTTTGTGTTTGTTGTTATATGATTATTTGGGTGTACTGTGCAAAATCTACCCTTTGGTATTTTACACAGTTACAATGATTTCATTAAGAACACTTGTATCTGTAGTCTCGTAAGTCTCATATTTCTTGATCTGCACTCCGACATTAAATGTCACACAATTTTGCAATGGGAGCGAAACTTAGGGAATTTGTGAAGCTCAATGGATTGCCAACCTTCCTCACTGTCATCATCACAATCTCCTACCCAAATACGGCCTGGAATCCTTTTTGCAAAATCAACTTCGACTAAAATGCTAGCAAAAAAAACATAATTCATAAAAGAGTGTTGTTATCTACCTGAATAGGTTTACCGAAAGATTTTGCCATTGCCAACAACTTATATGTTGTCCAAGATTCCAAACTGAGCCCTGGAAATTTAATCCAAACGTTTGCCAAAGAAGATCTCTAATTTTCAGGATTGAATCTCGGTTCCCAATCTCTTACTTGTAAAACTTGATTAACCACTTTCCATGAGTCTCCTGACCATATTTTTGTCTTGGATTTCTTATTATTCAGCTTGATAACAAAAAATCCCCTGCCAATTCGAATGAGATTTACTTCACCTTCAATTTTCCATTGATTGAACAACTGAGCTCCAGCATCTTCAAGCTTAGCCTTGTTTAAATCCAACCTACCTATAAGACTGAATTTCCATTGAGATAGACATGTCTTATACATACATACTTTTAGAGAGAGTGATAACTGGTAATTCCCCCTTGATATAAGGAGAAGGGAGAGTATTCAAATAAGCAATAGAGGCTGCCCTTTTGGAGATAAAATTTTCCGTTAACCAAGTTTGTTTTTGTTTTTTTGTTTTTATTTATTCATTTATTTTTTTATTTTATTTTTAATGTAGTGTTTATTTCGATTATTTGGCTGATCATGAGTTCAATCTCACTGATGTCTTTTTTTTTTTTTTTTTTTTTTTTTTTAAGGATCGTAATTACTTAAAACGTTTAGAATTTATGAATAGCCTCAAAGGACAAAGAAAGAAGCTACAACTTAGCCAATTTGGCAAAGCCCAATTCAAAATCACAATCACAATTTAGTTGAGAAAATATCGATTCCCAATTTCTCACCAGGTCACCAAATCTTTTACCATAAAACCAATTATTGATCGAGACCCATTGATTATCAGTCTTTCACCTTATTAATAATCGTGTTGGGGTATCTTCCTCTTTTATTTCCCATTACTCTCATATTTCTCTTTCCAAGTTGCCCAAAGAATTGCAAAAGGAAGCATGGACCAAACCTTTCTATTTAAGGATCTTCCATTATGATCACGCCAGTTTTCCATTTGTATTCTTATGCTGGGAATATGATTCCATTAAATATCCATTCTCTTGGAGAAGTAATTCCATATTTGTAGAGTAAAGCTGCATTGGGAGAATACATGGTTGACACTTTCCAGAGTATGAGTCTGACACAAACTAAATTCCTCATCTTTCATCTGGCATCCTCTTCTATTCAGATTATCTACTATTGGGATCGCATTGTGCAGAACAAAACCAAGAAAATAACTATGCTTTGAATGGTATGTTCTTTTTCTAGATGTAATGAAAGTCGGAAGAAATAACAATTGTTATATGCTGATTATCCAATGATATCCTTTCTTAGTGGTATAATTGTTATCTGCAGTGAACTCCGTAAGGTTTTCATCATCTGACAGATCAGGCGGATCACCAAGGAGAAAAAGCAGGGAGTTGAATTCATTAATTACATCTGCATCTGGTTGGTTTCTGAGAATGATTTGCCACTTGCCATTTGAGATCAGGTCAGCTATCTTAGCTTCTTTGTTTCATGCTAGCTTGAATGTTTTTTTGTGTGTCAAGTAGATAGGTGTAGAGTCCCACCATGCATCTTTCCAGAATCTCAAGTGCTTCCCATTCTGACAGTGGATTTTGATAAAGCATGAAGTATATGTTTTTATTCTTTTATGGATTTCCAGTATCCTCTGCCATAAGTAACTTATACTTCTTATCATATATCTTGCCTCTCAGATTCAGTTTCCAGGTGAACTACCTTTATCCATAATGCATTGTGCTCCTTAAAGTACCTTCAATGATATTTTGATAGTAGAGCATTATTTTTAGCTCTTAAGTTTCTTATGGCAATGCCACCCAATCTTCTTAGTCTACTCAACTTAGCCCATGCCATCCAGCATATTCTTTTTCTCTCATTGGTGGCACCCCATAGAAATTCTCTCAGTATCTTCCTCATCTTCTTTTCTACCTCCACTGGCATATCCATTAGAGACATGAAATATACAGGTAAACTAGACAATGAACTATTTATGTGAAGTATCTTTCCAGCTCTTGATAAGAATCTTAGCTTCCATTTTGCTAGTTTTTTGTGAAATTTGTCTACAATTGGATCCCATACTGATATTTGCTTTGGTGTTGAACCAAGTGGAATTCCTAAGTATTTGAAAGGAAGTGTCTCTGCAATGTAAGATGTCAGCCAATGCTTAAATTATGTTGTCATCTCGTATGGTAATTACCAAACTTTTCTCCAAGTACACTCTTAAACCTATTATAGCCTCATAAATGTTCAAAATCACCAGTAGGCTTTCAGCTTCTTCTTCTCTTGCATCTAAAAATATCAGGGTATCATATCTAAATTGCAGATGAGATACTCTAATCTGATCATGAATATTAATGCCTGATATCATATTAATGCCTGTGAGAAGAATTTCTAGCAGGTGTTTGATTCATCTTGACAGGTGATCATGAGATGTTGACAAGAGTCGATGTATATACATCCTCATAGGCCATTTTCCGAAACATGCTTAAAGAGGGAATTTTCAAGTAATTTTACTATACTACCCTTTCTTTGAAAAATCATCAATCTCGATTAAGTTTACTTATGTCAACGGTATGATGTTAACTTTTCATTGCATAATCCTTTGCATTAAACAACTAGAAGATCTCATGGATCCTGGTCTCGACTCCTGCCTTAGGAGCTAGAGGCAGGGGGATTTCTACAGGTGGTGCACAAGGTTGTTGACATTCATGTCGAGTCATTACATTTTGGACTCATACAGGACATGATTACACCCTTATCTTGATTTTTTAGTATCGGCTCACTACAAGAAGGAGACACTAGTGTGGGTGTAAGGAAACAACTATGAAAAATTATCATATACGATCAGGACAATTGGTCACATAACCAGTTGAGCGTGGACACATCTCCTTGGAGCATTGCTCAACAATTTCGTGAGATATGGATTTTTTTTTCTGTTTTTATAAATAATGATTGTTTATTTGTCATAGATAGGTTATATAGTAAAAGACTAGAATATTGCATTTTTAAGAATAAACGCTCCCCTCATGATTGTTTTAGGTGTAAAACAATAATGAGAATCTGAGGGGTAAAGTGTGAAGTGTAATGATGTAATATGAAATTGTAATGGCATTCGAGAGGTCAAGATCGAATAAGACTCGCCTAAACCAAGAAATGGCCGTTCGAGTATTGCTTCAGTTACAAGAAGAGGAAATAAGGTAGGTTTAAGGGAGGGAAGCCGAGAAAGATGAGATCAAAGAATTGCTATGATTTCTGTGATGTTGTGATTAAAATTGCTAAAAGAATGGATATTCAGTTCTCACTAGATATTGAATGTTGAATGAGAAGAGTTAATCAATTATCGATGAGATAGATTGATTATACTTGCACTGAATTGAACTTGAACTGTTGAACTTGTTCTTGTTTGTTATGTCTTTCCAAACTGGTCGAGTGACCTATTTATAACAATAGAATTCCAACTGATCTCGTAAGAAGTAGAAGAAGCGGAAGATTGGAGTAAGTGGGACCAGTTGTTAAGAGTCTTGCGCCTAATATTAGGGAAGACTAACAACCCACTTTCTCATCGCCTATTTTCAGCAATGTTCACACGACTTAGCTTTCTTTCCCGTTGAGTGATTGAGCCGTTGCAATCACACGTGCCGTAGACCGCCAAACCAAAACCCTAAACAATATCCCCCCATGTAACTTACTTGATTCTCGTAAGATTTGTTAAGTATTGAATATTTGTTAAGTCAAAGATGACTAAGTGCAAGTCGTACCAATTACTGGTAAACTCAGGACTTCGCATAGAAATAGAGACTTAAGCGATAAGCTTGTGCATATCTTTTAAGTTTGGTCTAAGGATTGAGTCGGGCAATCACCATTTAAACCAATGAGAGAAGTCTAAGGATTGAGCTATGCAATCGCCATTTAGACTGAGAGGATTTCAGCAACTCTCTGTGGCAATAGTCAAGTAAATACGACTTTCAGTTTGCCATAAATATGAGAAATTGGCTTGTGGCATATAATGCACCAATTCCCTGAGTATTAGAGACATATGAATGTCCAAAATAATATGAGTCATAGCTATGAGCCATGATTAAGAAATATAGCACTGATTATAGAAGCAAGTCTATAATCAGGAGAAAAGTCAGGTTATGCTAACACAGCGTAGCCGCCACCAAGAATGCATGAGTATTTCCAATTCAAGACCTAAAGATAGGCCACTTGAATGATAATAAGCTATGTTGTATAGCATAATAATCTTATTAGAAAGTTAACTATAGGATGTATAGGGATGAACCATAACATTACGTCATATTCAGATTTCTGGACAGTTTACACGTCACTCACTCCAAAAATCGCCCAGGACAGCCTATATTTCTAAAAAATACGAAATTTTAGTATGCTATGGGGAACTCTTTTTTTTTTTTGCTAGAAAAAAGATACTTCATTAGATGTTGAGGAATTACAGAGAGCTTAGAAAATGGGGTGTTATGGCATTCCATACACCAGTCAAGCCATTTCTTCAACCATGTTTAGCCGCTTTATCAGCTAAGGCTAGAAAGTGGAAGTTTCTGCTAATGTTTTCAACTGAAAAAGAAACAAAATAACTACTAAGACAAATACAGTCATCAAAGATAGAGTTACTAGACCAGCTAGTTTGTCTAGTTTTATTTGTGATATAAGAAACAACATTTTTTGAATCGCTGTAGATGCAGATTCTAGGTTCTTCTTTGTCCCTTGCCCATTGAATTGCTGCTAGTATTGCTAGGCTCTCAGCTTCCTCTGCACTCCTTGCTGATTCCAAAACTATTTTGCACTCTTTGTAGACACCTGCACCATCACACAAAATCAAACCAATACCAACTGCATCAGTATCACATATGAATGAAGCATCACAGAATATTTTAATATCATTATTTGAGCCCAGGTCTGGTTCAGGGTTAATTCTGGTGCATTAGTAGGCACATAAGCTTTAGCTATAGCATCAGATACATCACTTGCTAGCTTCATAGCATAGTGTGCAGTGTTGTTTTTATTTAGGTCTTTCTTCTGCCATACTTTGAAGTACCTATCCCTCCATATGGTCCAAGCTGTAGTAAAAACAGAACAAATGGTGGATATATCATGACTGCTTGTTAGCCATTTTACTATCAATCCTGCACATAAATGTTAGACCCAGAATCTGCTAAGACTAAATATCCAAAAGGAGTAAGAGCCCACACAGACCTTGAAAAATCACAATGCAATATAATATGTTCACATGTTTCCATGGTATGAGTGGCACACATCACACATTCAATGTCAGTATTTGTATGATACCTAGATAATCTAGATTTTGTGGGAAGAATGTTTTCCCAACACTTCAAAATGAAGAGATCAACCTTTGGCAGAACAGGGAGGTTCCATATTGATTTGTGAAGGAAGTTTCTCCTGATTCTTCACGGATTAGGCCGTAAAAATCGTCCTTTCAGGCAATTCGTAATCTGTCAGATTTCCGAATTTAATTAAGAAACTAGAATATCACGGATTCAATAAAGACCATAATCATCTAGGACTTGGATCAGAGGGACCCATAAGTAGAGGTAGCTCAAGAATGAATAAGTGGGACCCTCAATCTTTGGTGAGTGATAAAAGTGGGCCCTAGTATTGTTTTGTAGGCGACCTATGAAAGTGGGGTCTACAAGAAGAGTTGCGCTAGCAACAAAAGTGGGGCCGTGGCAAGAGCCACGACCAAGGGATAAAAGTGGGGTCGTGACAAGAGTCACGGCCAAGAGAGAAAAAGGTGGGGTCGAGGTAACAACCACGACCAAGCCACAAAAGTGGGGCCCATGCATTAGGCATGGCTGAGCTCTAAAAGTGGGGCCGCCTAAACTACAGCTAAGCCAATGAATTGGGACCATGATATCAGGTTATAGCCAACCAAAGAAAGTGGGACCAGACCTAAATCATAGCCAAGCAATAAAAGTGGGGCCGCGACATAAATCACGGCCAAGGCCCAAAGTGTGGGGCCATGGCATGAGCCACGGCCTAGACCAAGCTAGGGACGCAAGGTAGGATGGGATGGTCGTGTGGGCCATCCATACATGGGCGTGAGCTAGGCAAGGCTAGGGAGGACATGATTTTAGCTTAGGGATGGCCCACACATGGATGCAAGCTAGGCAAACAAGGGGATGCGAGTTTTAGGGCAAGCAAGCGTGTGCATGAATGAGCAAGGATGGGCGTGATATTAGCTTAGGGAAGCAAGGGATGTCGTGAGCTAGGATGGGATGGCCGTGTGGGCCACCCATCCATGGACGTGAGCTAGGCAAGCAAGAGGGGACGTGATTTTAGCTTAGGGGTGCAAGGGATGAAACAGGTGCATGAGCATAAGCTAAGGCGCGTGCACAGGCACATGCGCATGCATAAGCTAAAGCGCTGCACAGGCACAAGCGCATGCATAGGTATTTTACGTGTAGGCTAGGGATGTGGACCAAGCTACTAGGCTATGGTCGTGAAAGATCAAAATATGGCTATGGTGACCAAATTTCTTATCCCTATTGTAAAATAAATTCATACCTTGTCTCGAGCTATTCCAGGATGCCAAAATTGATGCAAAATTACTCTTGCAACCTCCTCGCCAAAAACCACCATCAACAATGATTTATTAAATTTATCAATTTGAAGAAAGATGAGCATAGTTATGCTCATTAAAGCAGTGATTTGTTAGCTCATACCTTTGAGGAGTGGAGTGATCCCTTGTTGTCTCATGATTCTGTGCTGAATTTCTGTAATCCTGAGTGTCAGGATCCATCCGATGATTCTTCAATGTTTCTTTTGGAATCCACCGTAAGACACGACATTCACGTAAACCAATATTTCTTTCTTTCAATTTAGGTGAGTTAGCTCTAAATGGTGAAGAATGCAAGTTACCCATGAATTTTGTCTTTTCAGACTTAGTTTCATTGTCATGAGTGGATAGACATGAAACTTTACTTGCTACTCGAGCTAGTGTCATCCGAAGTTTGTCAATTTGATTCCTTATAAAGGAACATTCAGACAATAGATGCCCTCTTCTTCCACAATGATTGCAAAGTGTGAATAGGGTAATACTCTTAATCCGATCCGAGTCTCAGAGGTAGCACCGATCTAACTCATTTCTCTCTCTTTCTCTCTTGTAATGTGTGGTCTTATCTTTCTCTCTCCAAAAAGTCCTGCCTTGTGATCTCTTTAGAGTCCTATTTATATAGAATCCCTTTTACCCTTGGGTGACCATATGCCCTTTTAACCACTTATTAACACAACTGCCATTCCTTATCTCTTGATTACCCAAAATGTCCAGACCCAAGCCCAACTAGATAGACCTAAACTAGTATGTATCAAGCCCATTGGGTATTAATAGACTTGGGTCATCCACACAAAGTAATTTTCTTCGTCGATTGTGATACCTCATATAATTGTTCTTTCGAGTTACTGAAGGAGAAGTAACAAGAATTGTATTATAAAGGAAGACAGGAAGTTGTCTTTATGAGAGGTTTCGTAGGGCTTCTTAGAGATTTCTTAGAAGTAACAATTCTTTTGAGTTTTGAATTTTCCTTCTTGAGAGTTGAGCATTCTTCGTGAGCTTTCATGATTTTGCAGACAAATTCTTTGCAAATTTCTTGAAGGTTGATCTGTTCAGTTAAAAGTTCTGTTTCACGAGTTTTGAAGTCGTCAATAGAACCTTCAAGAGAAGAGATTTCCTTGGATTCAGTGTAGTTATGAAGAAGAACGTTGAATTCAATATTCTTTTCTTCAAGTTTTTCTGATAGTGTACGTTCCCGATTCAAAGAATCTTTCAACTCCTCTGTACACAAAAAGTAATCATTGCTCATGTTTCTCAGTTCAGAGCAAAGCTTTTCAACAAGACTTGTGAGATCTTCTTGATTCTATGAAGAACATCCAAGTGCTGGTTTAAAGGATGAAGATCCAGAATTAAGAGTTATCTTGGAAATTCCCAAACACTTGTTATAATTAAATCCTGGAAAGGCCATAGTTCACGAATGAGTCAAACACAGACATTTACGTCTTTTTACAAGGTGTTTGCCAGCTCTGATACCAATTGAAAAGGAGGGGATACCGAGATACACCACCAACTTTTAAATTTCGTGAACCTAGTTGATTACGGTTGTTTGAACGATCTCACAAATCAATATTCAAACAACAACCTGAGTATAGTTCAGAGAACCGAACCCTAAAAAGAACGTGGTTCTTGTAGATCTCAACAGAGATGGATTCACTCAAAGGTTATGAATCAACAAACTTGCAATTACTTCAAGATCAGAGACAATATAATGCGTAAGGGAAAAGTAATGCAAGACACCAGAATTTTGTTAACGAGGAAACTGCAAACCTAGCAGAAAAACCTCGGGACCTCGTCCAGATGTGAATACCCTCAGTATTAACAGAATACAGACGCTAGCCTACCCTCAGACTTCAGACTAGAATGTATCGAGACTGAATTCGCCCTACAAGAAACTCAACTACCAATGTGCTCCTACGTCTCTTGGCTCCCGCAGAAACCTACGTACTTGATTCCCCTAGCTGACGTCCTTTACAGGCCTAGGAGTTGCTCCACTTCCCTTCGTGAAGACTAGCGCTACCCTAACTGAAGTTGTGTTAGTGTAAAATCTGCTTAGAAACTTTATACTGAACATCCATAAAGTTCTTACAGCAGACAATGGATTAGCATACACAATTTACAGCCTAGATGATTACGAGAATAAACAATATACATCGAGAGATGAACTCGTACGCAAATAAATAAGAAACGAACTTAATAATCATTGAACTACTGATTTCTGGTAATACAACACATGGGAATTATGTTCCAAAGACCTGAGGAGATACTAACCTAATCCCTCTCCCACGCCTTAGGCTGCAAAAAAATTCCAACCCTTACAATGGCTCCCGAGCCCACCTTATATAGGCGGAGTCGAAGGTGGATTACAGTTAATAAGACAAACGACTCAATCGTGGTGGTGTCAGACTTTGTCGAGTAAGTCGGTTGCTCTTCGAGATGTCTTCGAGATTCCTTGCTGTCCTCGGCACCTTTGCTTCGATATATCCAATGTTGTCTCGAGGCCCCCTTTTTCCTGTGAAGTATTCAGCTCCTGGTTGTTCTTTCGACATCTTCCTAGCTATCACGCCCCGTGCCTCTGTTTACATCCTGAGACTTATCTTTCCTTATTGAGAGCTTGTCGAGCGTTTTTCGTAGCTTTCACCCCCTACAGTTTGCCTCTTTCCTTCCCTAGTATCGAAGATGCTCGGGAAGGAAATTCTGCTTCGGAACCGTCTTCGTGACACGTGCCCCATTATGCCCTTGAAGTGACGTTACAATGACACGTTCTGCATGTTCAAGATAATTTAGCTACCTTTTGACCTTCCAACCGGTAGCGCCGGTTTCCCTCTACTATTTAAGTTTTATTTTCTCCCTCTAAATTTTTTTAGCCCTTTCGTACTCTCTTTCCTCAGCTCCAGTTTACTGGTTCTTCCGAAAACCTTAAGTCTCATCTTCTGATCAAACTTCTTCCCGCGAAATTCTTTGTCATCCCGTGTTTTATTTCGTCCATTATCTCATAAAGGTGAATCCTTTTCTTGTTCTACTAATTTTTTAAACTTCAATCTCTCCCGCCTCTGCAACTTCCGACGCCGGCTATATCCTTATGTATCTCCCCTGTGCTTCCTTTCCTTTTTTCATGGCTTCTCCTTCTATAATCGAGGCTCTCGTCTCTAAGATGAGGAATTTGGGTTTCAAATCCGATTCTTTCGGCCTGAGGGCCGTGGATGCTCTCGGTGGCCAGCTATCTCCGGATATGGTGGCAAAGTACCAATGTAATGAGGAAAAACTTCTAAACACATCCCACCAGATTTTTGCTGGTCTGATTCCCCCATTTTACCGTCCGTCCAACCCTTTGTTTCTTGAAATTCTCTGCTCCCTGCCTAGTCCTCGAGGTGTAATGCAGCTTACCTGCAGCTCAATTCAGTTGATAAACGAGTGGGTTTCTAATTCCGAGGTTGGTTCATTGGCAAAGTTTTATTTTACTGCCGAGAACTTTTTCCTTCACTTTGAGCATTTCTTGACTCTCGACAACGAGGCTGCTCCTTGGGGTGTTCGATTCAGACCTGTAAAGGGTAAGGTGAATGTGATCCCAAAGTTTCCAGACTATTCGGTAGACGAGAATTGGTTCTCGTACCCTGTACTGCTTACTGGTCCTGTTCTTCGAGGCTGGAAAGATGCGGGCCTCTTTTTTCCTCGTACGGAGTTCGAAGCGGGTCACCAATTCTCGACTCAACATCTTTTTACCATGCATTTTTATGACGAAGAAAAAGAATTATCTTGCCAGGCTTTACGAAATGGGAAAGGTGCTTCTGAAGATGTTTCGAGAAACTTAAAGCGTGCCCGTAGAGGAGAGGAGACTATGAATAAGGTAACAAATACTAACTATGTTGGGTATGTTTTGTTTTAGAGGATAAGTAGTTGCGTCTATTTGTTTCCTGAGAAATACGGATTATCTCCTGCAGGATGGGGTTGTGCCTGTTAAAGTTCTTAGCTTGGATGATGTCTGCATGGATTTGAGTTTTGAGTAGGTGATTAATCCTCGCAAGAAGGTTGTGTGCAAGAAATTCTCGAAGGTACGAAGCTACCAGGAGACGCAGGGCGAAACAACTACGAAGTTACCAAGAGATGAGGTTGAGATGGATCTCTCGGATAAGCTACCACTCTCGAAGGTTATTAATATTTCATCTTCTATTAATGACCTCAAGGAGGCGACTGCCACTGCTTTGAGTAATGTTATATCGAGCGCACCTGCCTCGGCCGCTACTGCCTCTGCCTCTGCTATGGTTCATGCCTCTCAGTCGACTACTGCCTCAATCGAAGTGTCGGCCAAGCCTTCGGGAAAGGTCGTCCCTATGGTTGATGTATTGCTTCCTCGAAAGGATGGTTCTATTATCGGCACTAATCTTCCAAGAAATATGGTGCTTAGTTATCCTCGTAGCTCTAAGTTTCCACCTGCGCCGAGCTTCGCTGGTAAGCACGTCCTGCCGTATACTGCCAAGAGATTTGATGAACCACTTGTAGGGAATCACAATCCCAACGAATTTGCCTTGGAAGTGTCGTCCCGATTTAAGTCTCATGCCTCTGATCCATTGCGGCATCCTCTTGATCCTGATTTCTGTAAACAGCTTGGTGATATGTTTGGGGGTGATTGCCTCGGAGAGGATTGTGACCCTCGTAATCCTCTTTTGTCTTATGAGGAAAGTCTCGCTATGCTGCAAATGGTGAGTGTGGTGCTATTCTTTGTGCTTCGTTTGAGTCTAGGTGTGCTAATTATTTTCTCAATCGCTTTGCCAGGGAGATCATCATGCTTCGGGTCTTTTGGGCTATTCCTTCGGTTTATTTGGTGAAGCTGAGTATTTTGAGCGCAAATTTCTTCGGATGCTGGAGGAGCTTGCCAGGGAAAAGGCTCGTAGAGCCCGCGAGAAGATGAAGTTAATAGGTATTCTTTTTGCACCTTGTGATTTTGCTGCCTTTCCCTGATTTGTTATGCTGAAAAACACTTGCTTATCGTTGCTTTAAAAAGGGTAACTAGAAGAGGAGAAGAAAAAACTCCATCAAGCTAACTTATCTCTTAATACTTACTCCCAAGAGAGTCGCAAGTATACCAATGTTGCCTACGAGGTTTACAAAGGTCACCGAGATGAAGTCGAGCGTCTTACTAGAGAGAGGTCTGAAGCTCGAGATGACCGAGACTATTATAAAAAGTAAAGGTTGGAAGCTGAGGGGATTTTAGCCGAGGAGAAAAGAAAAAGGTTTAAAACAGAGCAGTCTCTTAATGATGAGAAGAATAAAAATCAGAAAAGTGCTCGAGAGATGCATCAATTTCACTTGGATATTACCCGGTTGACACAAGAGCGAGATATTGCTAGTAAGGAACGGTCGATTAGTGTGTCTGGTAGGGTGGTGATTGAAAATTTAGAAGAGGATATTAGGAATTTGAAAGTGCAAGTGTCAGCGTTGAAAAATGTCAATAAAGAGTTGATCAAACAGAATGACAGCTTGAAGGAGGGCTGCAATGAAATAGGCAAGGATCTTGCGAAGGCTAATACCTCGAAAGACCACTTTTCTCGGTTGACCTATGAGTATCGACTTGAACTTGCCAAATGAGGGTAGGGTTCGACTGAAGATATAAGGAAAATGGCTGCCCAACCTCGTTTTACTAATCAACATGAAGTTACAAATTATATGATTGTGAAAGAAAGTAGGATACCTAGCTTGAAATCCTGTTTTGATGTTTGCTGTGCTTTTTTGAAAATGCTATGATAGATCAATATTTTTTTTTTGCAGGCATCGAGGCCAATTTACTATAGAAGGTATCCAATGCAGAGTCTACGACAGATGAGAGTTCTGCTCAGTTGATTGAAGAGTCAAATCGGAAATTGGAGTTTGAGAGGAAAACCCAGGATCTTGCTCGAGAGTTGGACCAGGAACGCCGACTTCGGGCTGATGATGCGAATATGCATTTGAGAGAAATGGATATTGAGCGAAAGCGTCGTTCGATAGATGCAGAGAGAAATGCCCAGGATCTGGCCGCCGAACGTGATTATCGTCATCAGTGCGAAGAAAGTCTGAGAAATATTATCAAAGCCTTTGCCCTCTTGCGTCCTCAAATTAATCATGGAGAAGCTGCAAAGGAACTGCTCACTCGATCTGCCCTAACTACTTCTCTGGCTGCGAGTAAGGCCTGCCGAAAACATGGTCGTTCTCTTTTTAGAAATATCGGGGTTGAACCTGCTGGCTATAGAGCGCTAGGCGCAGATGACTCTGACTTAGAGCTTCCTGATGACGTAAATTCCTCATGAGGTTTTTGTGAGGCTAGTTAGAGAAGAGTTGCGTCGAAGGGGTATACCAAGGGGTGTGTCTGAAGACAATGACTCTGGTGATGATAATGATGGTAATGACTCTGATGGCAGTGCTCCAGGAGATTCGGGAGGTCATCCCGAGGATCATTCGAGAGATGATTCCGAGAGTGATGCCGAAACAAAAGCTGGTGAGGGAACTGAAGGTGCCGGGCAGGATGTCGATCCAGCGAATCTTGGTGATTCTAGTAAAGGAAACACCGGAGGTGGCAAGGATGTTGTTTCGATGCCAACTATAAGGAGAATAACTATATATTTCGAGAATCCACCGTGGAGTATAATTAAGAAGAAGAAGAAGCTGAGCCTATGAAGGAGGATACCACTTTGAAGGAAGACCCTTCCGGCTTTCGAACTCTTGAAGAGGACTTGGAAGTTGAGAAAGAACTTTGGAATGCGATGAAGATTTTTCCTACCCCTCGCCTTGATTCTTCGTCTGGTGTAACCTTTTCTGATGTTTAAGAGCGAGTCTGTTTATTCTCGATCTTCTTTTTTGTTTGATGAAATAGATTTTCTGCGCTTTATATCAGCCATACTTGTACCTATAATTATTTGAAATAGAAGATCTTTTTGTGTTTTGTTGTCAAGCGTTCCCTTTTTTGTATTATTATTTTTATTGGCAACTCATGATCAGACACAAGTTTTACTTTGCAAACTCTAGGGTCCCTAAGGTTGCTTAAGGCGCAACTCCGGGGCTTACTTCGATATGGGAGATAGTAAACCATGCTAGTGGGGGCTTACAGATCACCCTTCCCAAAGGCTTTGAGATACCTGCCTGGTTTAAAGCAAACACTGGCTATCGAGATTATAGGTACCCGTTTTGCCTCAGAACGTTAGGTGGGTATCGAAGGTACAAAGTATATTCCTAGAGGACGTAGTGGTGTCCTGATAACCCATTTAGCCTAAGTAAAGTAGGAAACTTATGATGGGTAACTGATATTTTGGATCTCGATAATAAAGTAACACGATGGGGGAGTGGCGGTCAAGGCTGGAGCTTAGACATGGTACTTTTCTCCTATCGCGTCCTAGATCTCGACCCTTCTATTCTCTGTAGCTCCTCCTTAAAGCTATGTTTTGATGTTTCGAAGGAGGTCCCTCGGCTGCGTAACTCACTTATCATTCCCATGAATGTAAGCTAATTAACTGCCTCGGGGTTCCATCCACCCTAAAGGTAGATGTTAATCCCATTTATCATCCCCTCGACGCCTCAAAAGAGAGGTCCTCATGGTCGTATGGTAGTGGGTCTGAATGCCTTCAGCTTACATAGCTTTAATGCAAAAGATTCACCGCTAACGAGGTATCTTGTGGGTAGAGGATTGTGCCATATAGCTCGTAGGCCCTTACGACTACATGTACATCAGCTCAATGCCTACTGCTCGAGGACTTTTATAATAATTGGCGTCAAGGCCTTTAATTTCATTGCGTCAAGGCACTAGGGGAGAAATGGCATCGTGGCCCGATTGTTTATGGCATCGAGGCCCTTATGAGATTTGCCTAGTCTGGTAGGATCTGGAGTTTGAGTCGAGATATAGTATATCAAAATATAAATTAATGCTTATTTAAAATATAACAGGTCTAGCTGCTTTGCTTTATTTTATTCTTCTACTAATGGTATTCGAGATGCTTTTTGGTTACATGTGGAGTTTTTAATTTAGATGCTTTAAACTCTTCCCCTCGACTGGAATGCTCAACCTCTGTCCTTCAAGGTTGATCAAGCTGTAAGTGTCATTTCTGAGTGCTTTTTCGATGACATACGGTCCATCCCAAAATGGTTTTTCTTCTCTGAATACTGCCTTTCCATTATTGGAAGAGCTTACTTCATTCACTGCTCCTTTTGGTGGTGCAATTGAGTCGCCTATTACCATGAATTGTTCTCTGTTTTCAAAGGAAAAACCTTTTCTTTTATTGACATGCGTTATGGCTAATTTTGGGGTTGTTCTCGAGTTTTTCATGGTGGTGCTAGCCATCCCTGCTTCCACCTCTGCGATGAATTCCTTTATGCGTGACTCAGTTATTTTTGACTGCTTGTTTTGACTTGCAGGATCATGCTTCAAATTCTCCCTCTGCTGGACGTCCATCTCATTGCATACACGTGCTTCGATAGGGCCACCCATTCTTCTATGGAGGGTGGAGGCTACCCCCATTAGGCTGTGGAGCCAAGGTCTACCTACAATGGCATTGTATGGAGAATATATGTCGATCACGCAGAATGATGTTGGAAGTTGCATCTTTCCCACGTAGATTGTTAAAGACAACTCTCCTCTCGGCATTGAAGGTTTTCCATTGAATCCGAAAACGTTATATGATGAGGGAACCAACGAAGCATCCTTTCCAAATAGCCTGTCATGGGTCTTGCCGAAGAGTATGTCGACAGAACTACCAGGGTCTACTAGTATTCTTGGCATTGCTAATTCCTCAATATGTAAAGTTATAACCAATGGGTCGTTGTGCAATCTTCCTCCATCCGGGATGTCCAATGCCGAAAAGTAAACTGGCTGCTTCTGCCAGTCTTCTAGATGTGTTTTCACTGCCACACTCATTATCTCTTTTCCTTTGAAATCTCTCTTGTGAATTCCGTCTTTGATGTTATTTATGAAATTTCGCTCGACGACTTCTGCATGCACTATCGAGTTGCAATCATTGAACCTTGGAATGTTTCAATCAATGGTTATGACATACGCCTCGTGGTTCTTTTCTTCCTTCGGTTGTGGTTGATTTGGGGGCGGGTTTGGTAGTTCCAGAAGGTGGTTAGATTTCCCTTTTGTAATGAAATAGTAAATTTGATCCTGTGCCATAACGCAGTTCTCAGTGGAATGCCCATAAAACTTATGGAATTCACAAAAGTCCCTCGAATTAATTGTGTGGTTTTGCTGGTTTCCCCTACTCTTTGGGTATCTTATCTCGCCCACTGACTCGGACTGCTCGATGCTTCGAAGGGCTGCTTCAATGGAAACACACAGCTTTGGAAGTTTTCTGTCCTGAAATTGAGGAAATCCCGATCTAGGTGTACCGAACTTTCTGTTACCTTCGTACCTTCTTCTTGGGTTATTTACCTCGTAGCCTCCTCGGGAATCATTTCCTCTGATGTCGTTGTATCTCCTATTATCGTTGTATTTTCCATCACCAAATTTTCCTTCATTTCCATATCTCGCATTATCGTTCTGCCTTTCCCTTTTTGAATAATCGCCAACTTGATTGCTCACGCCATGATCTCGCTCCTCCAATGATAGGTTATTTATCGAGTGCACCTGCTTCGATATGGTTTCCTTGCCTAGGGCTGCTTGTTCTTTGATTTCTTCTAACGTGATTCGCTCATTCTGATATTTCCAAAGATCTTGCAGTGTTTCTACTTTCTTGGAGAAGATCTTATCGTACAGTGGATGATCTTTGTCAAGTGCGTTCAGGTATGCTCTTACTTTGTCCTTTTCCGAAGCTCCATTTCCAACTTCCACACATTGCGCTGTCCACCTCTCAGTCAGGCTTTTAATAGATTCTTTGGGTCTTACCTTGAGACCGAAGAGTTTTTCTACGCCAGGGTTGTTGTAAAGGAAATGTAGTATGAAGACTTTGGATAACTCCTAGAAAGATGAAATTGAACTTGCTGCCAGACCATCATACCAAGCTAAAGCCTCTCCTTTCAAGCTGGATGGGAAATACTTGCAGAGAACCTCATCCTTGTTCGCCCAAGCTAAGAATAATATTTGGTACATTTGGATGTGAAGGGTCGCATCTCCCGTTCCGTCAAAGATCGAGTTGAAAACTGGCATAGTACATTTCACTGGTATGGACTTGCTTAGCAGTTCTGGGCTTAGTGGCGAATGGTTGACTTCGTTGATTGCTTGATTCAATTTTACTTTATCAGTTGATTGTAGTCTGTTGTTGAAGATTTCTGCTTGCATTGACTTGATTTGGTCCATCATGACTTTTTGTAGTGCTAAGGTCTCGGCATACTTTCTTGCTTGCTCGCTTTCGTATATCAATTGTATGTTGTTGCCTCTTGGCAGTATGCCTGGCTCGATGTGCCGGCTCGATGTCTCCTTTCCATGCCCCTCTGGTCGCCTGGATGTCTCGGTATTGTTTCTCGACGTATGTGGCCTTTTGGAGTGGGAACTTTCATGGGGGCGAGAGTCCCCTTCATTGCTTCGTTTGTAGCTCGAGGCTGACTTTTCAGCTGCTTTCTTCCTTGCTTCTGCTAACTGTTTTTTGAGCTTTCTTATTTTTCGATTTTTCTTCATTAATTTCCTGAATTGTGCAGCCCTCCCCATTTCTTCCTCGGTAGGCTGGTGTGCTTGGGTTACTTCATTTGGGATTTCGTCCTCCTCTTCCCCATCTTCCTCTTCGACTCCTTGAATTTGTTGCAGTGGGAGATCGTCTTCCTTTGGAAATCCTTCTCTTTCGGGCCCCAGATCTTCTATTAATACTTCATCTTCATTTACTTGTTCCCTATGCTAGATTGTACTTGCCGCTATTTCTGGTGATAGTCCTTTACTATCTGAAAACCTAGTGTTGTGCCTCGAGGAGCCTGTTCCTTGTCTCGATGAACCTATTCCTTGCCTCGGCATCTGGTTTGACTTCGAAGTCATGATGACAATGACCTGCAAAGGGTAACAAACCCGCGAGGTCCAAGGCGGCTGGTGCAGTGTGCTATGGGTCTGACAGGCACCCTAATAGTTGTAACCGATTCTGACATGCTAGATTTTAGGGAGGATTGTGTGCGTACGATCCAATGGGATTTTGAGTAAAATATCTTTTTATGATTATTCCTTCTAACCGTTTTTTCGCTTGTTCAGATCTACCTTCCAAATATGGAGGTTCTGGAAATCTTGCCCTAACCTTTTTCAGAAAGGATACTGAGTGGGTATAAAAGTTGTAAAACTGCTTTCCCAGTATATATTTGGTAGAGAAACCCTAAAATAACCTTGAACTGATTTTTACAACAGGATTTGTGTACAAGATTTTTAAGGGTATTTGCTGGAAATATAAATAACAATTTCCGAATTGAAAACCCATTTTCCTCGAGATTTATCAACATCCTTTTTGTAAAAACCCTTTTATACTCTTGATTAGATCTTTGTGTTTCAAAGCTTAGATTCCCTGAAGAAACATTGATCTTATCATATTGATAATTTGCTCTAAACCCTTGAGCATGCTAAAGCTTAAGATCTTTAGACACCCAAGGTGGTGGAGCTTGTGATAAATATAGTAGTGAAAGGAAATCTTGAAAACTTTAGAAAAAAGTTTCCTAAAAAAATTGAAAACCACAAAAGTCACAGGCAAACCTAAGTTGTTTTAATCAGTCCCTGTTTCTAGCGCCAAATTGTGTTAGTGTAAAATCTGCTTAGAGACTTTATTAAACAACCATGAAGTTCTTACAGCAGACAATGGATTAGCATACACAATTTACAGCCTAGATGATTACGAGAATAAACAATATACATCGAGAGATGAACTCGTACGCAAATAAACAAGAAACGAACTTAATAATCATTGAACTATTGATTTCTGGTAATACAATACATGGGAATTAG
>JAJJMA010039083.1:0-14473 GCA_023529015.1 Papaver nudicaule
TACGTATGCCTCATGCTTTTGCTCTTCCTTGGGTAGCGGTTGATTAGGAGGTGGCTGTGGCAGCTCCAGAAGGTATTTAAATTGTCCTCTAGCAATAAAGAAGTAGATTTGATCCTGCGCTGTGATGCAGTTCTCAGTGGTGTGTCCATGGAATTTATGGAACTGGCAGTAGTCCCTCGAGTTCTTAGTATGCTTTGGCTGGTTGCCTCTGCTTCTAGGATACCTTATCTCACCGGCGAATTCAGACTGCTCAATGGCTCGGAGGGCATCTTCGATGGGAACACAGAGCTTGGGGAGTTTTCTGTCATGGAACGCTGGAAAACCCGGCCTAGTCGTTCCGAACTTTCTGTTGCTCTGCCCTTGCTGATTGTTACTTCCTTCGAACACACCCCGGGGGTTGTTTCCTTGGTTGTCATTGTACTTTCGGTTATCATGGTATTTTCCATCGCCGAATTTTCCTTCGGCCCCATATCTGCCATTATCATCCTGTCTTTCTCGCTTTGATGGGTCCCCGAAGTGGGTGCCTACTGCTTGCCCTCGATCTTCGAGCGATAGGTTGTTTATCGAATGAACTTGTTTTAAGATAGTTTCCTTTCCTAGTGCAGCTTGTTCTTTTATCTCTTCGAGAGTGATTCGCTCCTTCTGATACTCACGAAGGACGAAATCGAACCAGCTGCGAGGCTGTCGTACCCGGCGAGGGCGTGTCCTTTTTATGTGTACGGCATTAAGAAATTTTTTTTTTTTTTTTTATCGGCGTAAGCCAGAAAGACTCGGCTGTACATTTTGACATGTACAGTAGGGTCTCCTGATCCGTCGAAGATGGAGGTGAAGGTGGGCATTGTACATTTTACTGGAATTGGTAATGAAAGAATTGCTGGGCTTAGAGGTGACCGATTGACATCGTTCATGGCTTGGTTTAGTTTGATTCTATCGCTCGATTGGATTTGGTTGTCGAAAATTTCTGCTCGGAGCGCTTTGATTTGGTCCATCATTACTTGCTGCAGGGCTCTTGCTTCGGCATCTCTCTTCGTTTGATTTCCTTCGCTGAAGGCATGCATGCCTGTCGTTGTGTACTCTGGAGGTGTGTTCTTTTTGCTAGACACCGTGATTCCATGACCTCTGCTAGTTCCCTTGACCTTTGTGCCTGTTTTAGATTCGGATTGTTCCTTCGGTCGAGATGCGTTACTTGGACGAGAGTGCCCTTCGCTATTTCCCTTGTAGTTTGAGACCGATTTTTCCGCTGCCTTTTTGTTTGCTTCGACAAGCTGTTTCTTTAGCTTTCTTATTTTTCTATTTTTCAGGATTAATTTCCTAAATTGTTCAGCTCTGACTGTATTTACTTCGGTGGGATGTTGTTCGGGTATTTCATTTTCAGGATCAGATTCTTCGTTTTCCTCTTCCTTATTTTCACCGTTTTCTTCTTGAATGTGCTGTTGGCGAGGCTCTTCTGCTTCTGGAAATCCGTTTCCGTCGGGGCCTAAATCCTCTACCACCACTTCGTCTTCGTTTACATGCTCTCGGTGTTGGACTGTGCTAGCCGCTACCTCAGGAGATAACCCTTTACTGGTTGAAAATCTGGTGTTGTGCTGTCTGGAAGATCCGGTACCGTGCTTCGAGGAACCTACTCGCTGCTTCGGAGCGTGCTCCGAATGGGAAGCCATTTTATCGATGACCTGTCAAGAAACAAAAAACCCGGGAGGTCCAAGGCGGCTGGCGCAGTGTACTTTGTCGGCCATGTAAATCTATTCTACAACTAACTTGTCAGACTAAACTGAATGTCCTATTTGCCCTTTTTAGATATATCTCTAACTGTCTATTTTGTCTTGTAGCCTAAATCATGCCTCTTCGTTTTGTTCCTTCTATGAAGTTTTATTTCCAAATATAGCAAGAATTTTTTTTTTAAAAAACCCTAAAATGGATTTGATACTTATTATGAGGTTCGAAAACCCTAAAGGATGTTGATGTATATTATGAAGTTTTAAGACCCTAAAATGGATTTTGATAAATAACATGAATATTTTAAGACCCTAAAATGGATTTTGATGAATAACATGGGTTTTGAAAATCCTAAGATGGATTTTGATAAATAACATGAATATTTGAAACCCTAAAATGGATTTTGATGAATAACATGGGTTTTGAAAATCCTAAGATGGATTTTGAGGCTTTGCACGAATTGGTTTTTCGCTTGGAGTTTTTACTGCAGGAGTTTTAAAGTCTCTCGGAGATCTATTTTATCATACCGAAGTTACAAAACTCTTTAATGGATAACTTCGCCATCTGATGCTATGCTCAAAAGGTTCTTAAACACACTAAAGCCTTTAAGGTCATTTAGATGCTTAAGAAACAGGAGCTATTTTCATGAAAACAAACTTTTGAAAGAAATCGTTGAAGAAGATTATAAAGAAGATAAAACAAAAAATTTGAAAATCCAAAAATTCACAGGCAAACCCTAAGTTGTTTTAATCATCCCTGTTTCTAGCGCCAAACTGTACGAGTGGAAAATCTGCATAAGCACTCAAGGTACCAAAGCCATCAGATCTACTCGCACATACAGTATTTAGTTGTGGTTTGCAGTCCGAAGACAGCAAGAACAGCATCGAGGATGCTATGAACAGTAATTAAAAGCTAAGTAAGACAATAAAGATAAGATAAAGAAGACTTTTTTGTGTATCGCTCATGCTGAGATTACAAGAATTAAACCCTAAGGAACCAGAGGAGATTACAAACCTAATCTCTCTCTTGCTGCTTAGGCTCAATCAAACAAGAATCCAACCCTTACAACGTTTTCCAAGCTCGCCTTATATAGGCCGAGCTTGGGTGGTTTACAGCTAATAAAGACAAAAGACTCAATCGTGGTGGTGTCAGTTTCTGTCGAGTAAGGCGGTTTACACTCCGAGGCTGATTCCCGAACTTTGGTCCTTTGGCGTAGTCCGAATCTTTTCTACTCCTAGACTTTACTTCGCTCAAGTGCGACTTCTCTTCCTCTATCAGTTCGAATCATCGCTGCATAATCCTTTCGGTGTGGTTTTACTTCCTGGATGCGAGACACGTGGTCCGAGGGGTTTTTACCCCCTACAGAAGAGAATGAAGAGAATGTTGAATTTGAAGATGGGGATTCCTGGAAAATACAAGTCAGGAAAGAAAGGGGTCCATACATGCCTGCAATAGAGGGAATTGCATTTTATGGGGATGAATGGGTGGTTATGGGTGGAAAGCAAGTTGGGTTTTATGGGTATAAGCTTCCCACTGAATTGAGGTATGAAGTGCAGAAAGTTCTTTTTAAATCCCTGGCATTTAGGAGGAATCAGAGGCTTCCTGTAATCCAAGCCATCGTAAGCACTATACCACCACCAATTGTGCCGGAAAATCAACCACCACCTATTGTAGAAGAGGTAGTGGATCAAGTTAGGGTCAATAATGCAATTAGGAAAGCATACATGGATGAACGGTGTACGAGTTGAAAATCTGCATAGGTACTCAAGGTACCACATCCATCAGATCTACTCATACACACAGTATTTAGTTGTGATTCAGTGGCGCGAAGACCACAAGAACAGTACCGAAGGTACTTATTTAATCATTAAAGACTATGTAAACAGTAAAGACACGATATAAGAAGACTTTCTGTATATTTCTAATGCTGAGATTACATGAATAAAACCCTAAGGAACTAGAGAAGATCACAAACCTAATCTTTCTCTTGCTACTTAGGCTTAACCCAAAGAGAATCCAACCCTTACAACGTTTTCCAAGCTCGCCTTATATAGGCCGAGCTTGGGTGGCTTACAGCTAATAAAGACAAACGACTCAATCGTGGTGGTGTCAGTCCCTGTCGAGTAAGGCGGTTTATGCCCCGAGGCTGAATCCTGGGCTTCGGTCCTATGACGTAGTCCGAATCCTTTCCCTCCGAGTCTTTACTTCGCTCGTGTGTAGTTTCTTTTCCTTTATCGGTCCGAGACATCGCTACTAATCCTTTCGGTGTAGTTCTCTCGGCATGGCTAAGCTTCCCGGATGCGAGACACGTGTTACGAGGGGTTTTACCCCCTACAGTTTGCCTCTTTCCTTATCCGAAGATCGAAGAGATTTGGAGAAGGAAACTGTCTTGGATTTTCCTTTCGTTCGACACGTGTCCGGTATTTTAACTTCTTTGGCCGACACCTGTGGTTTTTAATGACGTTGGGATCCCCACGACTACCTTTTACCGGCTGCGCCTGTCTTGTGTCCTCTTATTTAAACTTTGTTTACCCCTTCTTTTTCCTTCTTCAGTTTCCTTTATTTTCTTAGTGCTTCTCAGTCTCCCCTTGCTAGATCTACTGTCTTTCAGGCTTCCACAATTTCTTACTTTCTCCTTTATTTGTTCTTCTCTTGGATTATTTCACTAATTTCTCGGAGTGAATATGCAGTCTGGCAGTGAATCTTCTCGTAAGATGGCTAATCCTAAAGAATCTTCTTGGGAAGAAAAGGCTAAAGCTTACGGTTTTGATCCTAACCTTTTCTCTTGTAAGAGTTTGGGCGAGGTCGATTTATCCCCTGAATTGCTTTCTTCCCACCAATGCGGCAACAGAAAATTAATAGTTTCCGGTGAACAGCTTGGTTCCGGTCTCCCCGTTCCGTTATATGACCCGGAGAACCCTCTTTTTTATGAGATTTATTCTCGAATCCAACCTCCCTGCGGCGTGATGCAACTGGACGGAAATTCAATCCGAATCATTCGAGAGTGGGTAGCCCGTTCGACTGGTAAATCTTTTTACTATGAAAAACTTCCTGGGGAACTCAAGCGTTCTCCAGATTCCTGGACTGCTGAGAACTTTTTCAAGCACTATAAGGTAGAAGAGGGTCTGCCCGCACCGGTGGTCCCCTGGGGTATACGCTTGGTTAAGACTTTTGATGCTTCGCATGTTATGAGTGATGTGTATTCTTCTGGGTCTGCAGCGAATTCACTCCTTCGCTATGATGAGGCATGGTTTTCTAAACCTGTTCTTGTCGAAGGTCCAGTTCTCTTCGGTTATGAAAATAAAGAGAAGAGAATTGAACGAACGAAGTTCAGAGAGGATCACAAGTTTTCTACTGTTGAATTTTTCAAATTTCACTTCTCCGAGGAGAAACTCAAAAGATTTCAAGAAAAGACAGCTGCTGTTAAGAAGGTACTTCACGCGATACGAGTGTATATGTAGGTGCATATTCCCTTATTGTTTTTCTAATGTGATCTTCTTTCAGAAGCCTGAGTTAGGAAGCCCACAAGTTCGGGAACAGACCGATCATTTAAAGAAAAGAAAGGAAGTTTCGAAACCGAGTGACGAAAAGAGTCAAAATAGTCCGGTGAGAAAATACTATATGCCTCGGTTGCTTTCTAGGTATGGATATCTGCTTCTGTTTTGGAACCTGATTATTTTGACTTTCTTGGTAGCAGGTGAAAGTGCTCAGGGTAAAAGAAGGTTCGATGAAGTTCTCTCTGTGTGATCCTAATCGAGAAAAAACTGTTTTTAGTGTTTTAAATAAGAACCTTGTGCAGACCCTCTCTCGAACTGTTGGT
The DNA here is from genome assembly GCA_023529015.1 of Papaver nudicaule. Taxonomy (NCBI): domain Eukaryota; kingdom Viridiplantae; phylum Streptophyta; class Magnoliopsida; order Ranunculales; family Papaveraceae; genus Papaver; species Papaver nudicaule. The sequence continues at coordinate 5,537 of JAJJMA010039083.1, forward strand.
TCGCAGAGGTCTGTTAAGAAGGGTATTGATAAAAGTGCAGTTGTTCCCGTTGTGCCCTCGGGGAGAGTCGATGATGGGAGTATCGAGGGTGTGAAAGTTGGGCCTTCGAAGAAGCAGAAAATGGCGCCTGGAGGTGAGCCTGCTTCTCGGGATGTTTCCGTGGTGGTACATTCCGAGGTTACCATGCCGACGCAAGGGCCTGTTGCTCCAGTAAATGCTGATCCATGCCCGATTAACAGAAGCTTTAATCAGTGTGGTTCCAATGACTGTTCTGCGGGTTCTTCACTGGGTCAACCTTCTGGTCATGCTCCTGTTTCGGGTTCAACTCCTGCTAGCTTTGTGCGAAGGCCTTATTCAGTAGAAGAGGCACAAAGACTTCTTGAGCGAAGCTCTATTCCTGGTCCTTATGCCGAAGATCTTTCCAATCATTTGAGAGCACATGCTAAGGATCCTTCGAAGTATCCCTTGGATCCTTCCTTTGTTAGTTTTCTTGCACAAACGTTTTCCGGCAAGTGGGACAGGGATGTTCTTGCCGCCTATCCTTCACAGCATCAAGCTTTTGTTGAAGCAGTGAGTGTGCATTCTTGTTTTAATTTGTTTCCATGTATCGAACGCTTTGTGATGATTTTATTTTTGTACTATCGTCTGTAGCAAAACATCATGGAGTGTACCTGGTGGACTTGAATGAGGTACAACGTCGTGAGATCATCCGTCTTGATGCGGTTATTCAAGGTTTGGAAAAGGACAAAGGTGATCTCTTGAAACAGCTTGAGACCTCTGCTCGGAAACAAGATGATTATGGGCGGGAGTTGGAGGCCGAGAGGAAGCAAGTTTCGAAGCTTAACTCCGAAGTGATTTCTAAGGAAAACGATCTCCGTCTTTCACAAAATGCTTGCAAGGAGAAGGACTGTCAGCTCGCGTCTCGCGACAAGGAAATTCGGGAGCTTCAGAGGCATATCGACGGAGAGGACGACCGAACTGCTTTGTTTAGTCGTCAGCATGTGAGGATTGTGTTTAGGGATTTTTTCATACAGCCTCCCTATTATGAAGAAGGTGCGAATGATGTTGATGTCTTCCTGGAGTCCGATAAAGGACTTATTCCTTGTGGTTATGCGAAGCAGGCAATAGCGTAACTGAAGGTTGCTATGGAAAATGTTGAGCTTGATCTTGCAGAGGAGGAAGGTGAAGGTAACGAAGGTGGTGTTGGCAATGAGAAGCATGGCAGTGATTTGTCAGAGGGAAATCCCAGTAAGAATGTGGATGAAAAGATCAGAGGAAATGAGGATGCTAAGGCTCCTATCCAATCTGCCGGTGTTTCAGAGACTGAAGGCTCGCTGATCGATGGCCGAGATGTTTTGATTTCCCAGAATGCTACTGCTGGAGAAGCTGCTGCCCCCAAAGAAGTTGCCGAGAATGTTTGAGTGAATGATACCCTGCTTAGCTTTCCTTTATTTTTCTTTTGTTTTGAGTAAGACTCGGTGTAGTTTGTTGGTTTTGGACTTTTCTCTTTGAAGTGTATGTTTATTTTGCTGCTACCTTTCTAGTATGGTTACTTAAGGTGCAACTTCGGGGCTTACTTCGATGTAGGAGATAGTGAACCAAGCTAGTGGGGGCGTACGGATCACCCCTTCCAAAGGCTTTAAGTTGCTTGCACTGGTTTTAAGCAAAACACTGGCTATTGATGACATGCACACCAGTTGTGCTCTTAATACATTAGGTAGGTATCAAAGATGTTTGCTTATCTTTCTAGAGGGCATGGTAGTGCCCTGATAACCTTTAGCCTAAGTGTAAGAGTGTCAACATGGATGCCTTGCTTCTCAATAAAAGAGAAACACAATGGGGGAGTGCCGGTCAATGCTGGAGCTTAGACATGGCACTTTTCTCTTATCGCGGCCTAAAGTTCGACCCATCCAAATCTTTGACAGTCCCCCCCCGAGACATAGTTTTTTAGAGGGGTCCCTCGGCTGCGTACCTCGTTCCTTATTTTTCGGAACGAGGAAGCTGCCTCGGGGTTCCATCTTCCTCTATAGGTAGATGTTAATCCCATTTATCGTCCCCTAGGCGTCCGAGGACATTGTACGATTGTATCGTTGGCTTATGTAGCCTTGATTCAAGGTATCCGCCGCTAACGGGGTGTCTTGTGGGTAGAGGACCGTGCCATATAAGTCATAGGGCCCTTATGAATTATATGAGCATCGGCTCTGTGCCTGCTATGCGAGGTCTTTTGGTTGGCGTTTTTGCCTCGGCGTTACAGCCTTTTTGTTTGTTTGGCGTTTTTGCCTCGGCGTTACAGCCTTTTTGTTTGTTTATGCTTTGGAGTTTGACTCGAAGCTTTTGTCGCAAAGTTTTCTTTATTTTTGAAGGTACAAGGTACATTTACGTGTAGTACTTCCTTATATATTTGGCGTTCCACGCATTGCCGAGTCCAAGACCGTCTTTTTCGTCAATTAGCTTGTACGCTCCTTTCCCCGCTTTTTGTTTGATTGTGTACGGGCCTTCCCATATTGGTTCTAGCTTTCCTGCGTTTCCTTTTTGATAAGGAGGTATTTCGCGCAACACGAGCTCGCCAGGTTGAAATTCTCGTTCAATTACTTTTTTGTTGTAACCTCGGGCAGCCCCTTTCTGGTAGTTAATAATGTGCTGCCGAGCTTCCTCCCTTTCTTCTTCGAGGTCGTCCAATTTTGCGTATATTAAATCTGCCGATAGGTTCTGTTCCCACGCTTTGTACTTGTCTGTTGGTATCATTATTTCCGTAGGCAGTACTGCCTCGGTCCCATATGTTAGGTGAAAAGGAGTCATTCCCGTTGCTCGTCTTTGTGAGGTTCGGAATGCCCATAGTACATTGTGCAGATGTTCGCACCACTGCTTCTTGTGTGGCAATACTCGCTTTTTCAGATTGTCTCCTATGATTTTGTTTGTTGATTCGGCCTGCCCGTTGCTTTGAGGATAGATTGGCGTCGATGTACCAAGCCTTACGTTGTATTGATTTAGAAGTTCTTTAACTTCGGCACTGAGAAATTCTTGGGCGTTATCCGAAACTATCTCCGCGGGTACTCCAAAACGACAGAATATATTCTCCCAGAAAAAGGTGAATACTTCTTTCCCCGTGTGGCTTCGCAAGGCTTTAGCTTCGATCCATTTGGAGAAGTAATCGGTTGCAACTATGATGTATCTTCGTTGCCCCGTTCCTGGAATAAATGGACCGACAATGTCTACCCCCCATTTGGCAAAGGGCCATGGGCTTAAGACTGAGTTCAGGTTTGTTGCTGGCGCATGGATTCGCTTAGCAAATCTTTGGCATGGATCACATTTTTGAGAGATGTTCTTTGCATCGGCATGCATATATGGCCAATAGTACCCTTGGGCCTTTGTTCGCTGTGCTAGTGCTCTTGCACCGCTGTGAGTACCTGCCTCGCCGCTGTGCAACTCTTTCATTAGTGCAATTCCGTCTACTCGGTGCACACACCTTAACAATGGTCCCAAGAAGGACTGCCGGTGTAAGACCCCGTCTATGAGTCGGTAGTTAGCAGATCTACTAATCACTTTGTGTGCTTCTAGCGGATTGCTCGGTAATTCTTTGTTTTCCAAGTACTTTCTTATGGGAGTTCTCCAATCGTCGTGTTCTTCTTGGATGGTCATCACCAGTTCTCCTTCCTCGGCTGCTATTGATGATTGTTTCACTCTTCCGATTTCAATGGAAATTATGCTTTTATCTGTTACCTTGGAGGCGATGAACGCCAGAGCATCTGCGTGCCTATTGTCCTTTCTGCAAATGTGTCGTATTTTGAGATGCGGAATGTTCGACATGAGCTTTCTTGCTAACTTCTTATACTTAGATAACAAATCATTAGATTGGTAACTCCCGTCTAGCTGTCGTACGACCAGTTGCGAGTCCGTTGTGATTCTTGCTTCCTGAATTTCCATGCTAATCATGCGTTTTAAAGTATGAATCAGTGCTTCATATTCTGTTTCATTGTTTGTTGCTTCGAACTCCAACCGAAGTGCAAAGACAGTGCGCTCTCCTTCGGGCGATGTAAAGACTATGCCAATACCTCGGCCATCGCTGTTTACCGATCCATCAATGAAAATGTCCCACCTCCGAGGATGGTATTGTTCTAGCAGGTCTTCGGGACCATCGTCATCTTCAATTCCCAATATTGGTTCGTCTTCGTAATCTTCTTCTATTGGAAACTCGGCCAAGAAGTCTGCGATGATCTGGGACTTTAACGCCGTTCTGATTTCATATTCCACGTCATATTGACCAATTTGAGCGTTCCATCTCGCTATTCTTCCTGCTGCTTGGAGATTTTTCAGAATGGACTCGATTGGTGTTTTTGTTAGCACAATTATTTTGTGGGCTTGAAAGTAAGTCCGAAGCTTTTGCGTTGCTACTACTAGTGCGAGAATTAGCTGTTCCAATTTGGTGTAATTCTTCTCGGCTGGAAAAAGAGTCCTACTGATGTAGTACACTGGTTTCTCTTCTTCTTTGGTTGTTACTAACACTGCACTGATGGCATCCTTGCTCGCGGCTATGTATAGTTTCAAGTTCTCGTCCTTCTCTGGGCGCTGTAAGGCTGGTAAGCTTGCTAGGTAAGTTTTGATCCCTTGAAAAGCGGCCTCCCTTTCATCTGTCCACACGAATGGTTCACCCTTTTTCAGAATGCTAAAAAAGTCTTTACATCGATCCGAGGATCGTGCAATAAATCTGCTAAGAGCAGCCAATCTCCCGTTTAAAGCTTGCACCTCCTTTATGGTTGCTGGCGAAGGCATTTCTCGGATTGCTTGCACCTTTAACAGATCTGCTTCGATGCCAGTTTTTGTGACTATGTATCCCAAGAATTTTCCAGAGGTCACTCCGAAGATGCACTTTGCTGGGTTGATTTTCATGTTGATCTGTCGCATCTTTTCCAGTATTTCTCGAAGGTCTTTTACATGGGTGCTGGCTTTTAGCATGTCGTCCACGTAAGCTTCAACAGTCTTTTTTAGCCAAGGACGAAAGATATTCTCCATGGCCTTTTGATAAGTGGCGCCAGCGTTCTTTAACCCGAATGGCATTCTGGTATAACAGTATAGCCCATTGGATGTTAAGAACGCCGTATGCTTTTGATCTTCTTCCGCCAATGGAATCTGGTTGTAGCCAGAATAGCCATCCATGAAACTTAGCAATTCATGTCCGGCGGTCGCGTCGACCATTTGGTCTATGCTGGGCAAGGGATGGGGGTCCTTGGGGCATGCCTTGTTTAAGTTGCTGAAGTCGATGCATATGCGTACTCCTTTGTTTTTCTTTGGTACAATGACCATGTTAGATATCCAATCTGCGTATTGTATTTTTTTGATAATTCCTGTTTCAATCATCTTATTTAGCTCTGATTCGACCGCCGTCTGGTATACGTCCGCTAGCTTTCGAGGCCGTTGCTTGAATGGTCGCACCGAAGGGTTTATATCTAGGTGGTGACAGGCCAAGCTTGGGTCTATTCCTGGCATCTCACTCATTTTCCAAGCGAAGACGTCAGCATATTCCTTCAGCAAATCTTCCAACTCACTTCGCTGCTGCTTTGACATTAACGTTCCAATTTTTACAATCTTCGGATCTTCACTGGTTCCGATATTTATCTCTTCGGTAGGCTCTGTTGGTGTGAAGTTCGGAGTGTCGTCGTTCATGGCACTGGGATCCTTCGGTGCTTCCTTCGTTATTATCTTTTTGCCTTGTATTATTTGATTAATTTCCTCTTGAATCATTTGTTCCTTTTGCTGCTTGTATCTTTCTCTTCGGTTACGCCGTGCATGTTTTCTTTGGTCGACGTCTTTCTCGTGACATGTTTTAGACTCCGAGCCTTCGCCTTTGATCTCGCCAATACCTTCGGGAGTTGGAAATCTGAGTTTCTGATGCAATGTAGAGGGTACCCCTAAGATCCCATGTAACCATGGCCGTCCCAAGATTGCACTGTATGGTGATTCTATGTCCAGGACACAAAATGTTGTCTTTAGCTCCATTGAGGCCACGTACACTGGTAGTGAGATATCTCCCTTTGGTTTTGACGCTCTTCCATTGAACCCGTAGATGGTGTAGTCCGAGGGTATCAATGGAGTGTTCGAAAAATATTCCCTGTATGCTATTCCGAATAATACATCCACCGAACTCCCTGGATCGACCAGAATTCTTGGTACTGTTGTCTTGTTTATGTTTACCGTTATCACCAAGGGATTGTTACTTGGGCCATCCTCGGGAAGGTCTGCTGCCGAATAAAGTATTGGTTTTAATTGCCATGGCTCGAATTTTCTTGCTTCGGCGACAATCATTATTTCTTTCCCATCTTTGTCTCTTTTGTGAATTCTTCCACCGAAACTGCTACTTCTTGAGCTGACGCTTTCCCTTGTATGAATCATTGTACTGCAATGGGCTACTTGCATTGGTACCTCGCTTTGTGATTTTATTTTGTTAACTTGCCCCGAAGATCCTGCTTGCTGCCTCGGCGTCTGATCCGATTCTGGAGTCATTTTTGGTGACCTGTCAAGAAACAAAAAACCCGTGAGGTCCAGGGCGGCTAGCGCAGTGTACTTTGTCGGCCATGTAAATCTACTCTGCAACTAATTTTTTCAGACGAAATTGAATATGTCGTATTTGCCCTTTTTAGGCGTATTCCTAACTGCTTATTTTGTCCTTTAGCCCGAATCATCCCTTTTTCATCTGGGTCTGTTTTTAGAGTATTATTTCCAAATATAGCACGAAAATGGAAAATCCCCAAAATGAGTTTTCACGTATAGCATGAAATTTGAGAACCCTAAAATGGATTTTTACATATATCATGAGCTTTGAAAACCCTAAAATGGATTCCTATAGATAACATGAGTTTCGAAAACCCTAAAATGGATTTCAGTGTGAACGAGAGTTTTGAGGACCCTTATAATGGATTTTTACATATATCATGAGTTTTGAAAACCCTAAAATGGATTCCTAGAATCAGCACGATTTTGCAATTATTTGTGTTCTCTGCAGTAAAAGGTGTAAAGTGAATATAAATCGGCTTCATCATACCGAGGTTCTTAGAATTCTTTTAATGGATGATTTTATCATCTGATACTATGCTCAAAAAACTCATAAACATACCAAATCCTTTAAGGTCTTTTGGATGCTTAAGGTATAGGAGCTATTTTTCAGAAATCTAGCTTTTGAAAATCTTTTGAGAAGATTAGAAAGAAATATAACAATCAAAAAATTTGAAAACCCGAAAAATCACAGGCAAACCCTAAGTTGTTTTAATCAGTCCCTGTTTCTAGCGCCAAACTGTACGAGTAGAAAATCTGCATAGGTACTCAAGGTACCACATCCATCAGATCTACTCATACACACAGTATTTAGTTGTGATTCAGTGGCGCGAAGACCACAAGAACAATAGCGAAGGTACTTATTTAATCATTAAAGACTATGTAAACAGTAAAGACACGATATAAGAAGACTTTCTGTATATTTCTAATGCTGAGATTACATGAATAAAACCCTAAGGAACTAGAGAAGATCACAAACCTAATCTTTTTCTTGCTACTTAGGCTTAACCCAAAGAGAATCCAACCCTTACAACGTTTCCAAGCTCGCCTTATATAGGCCGAGCTTGGGTGGCTTACAGCTAATAAAGACAAACGACTCAATCGTGGTGGTGTCAGTCCCTGTCGAGTAAGGCGGTTTATGCCCCGAGGCTGAATCCTGGGCTTCGGTCCTATGACGTAGTCCGAATCCTTTCCCTCCGAGTCTTTACTTCGCTCGTGTGTAGTTTCTTTTCCTTTATCGGTCAGAGACATCGCTACTAATCCTTTCGGTGTAGTTCTCTCGGCATGGCTAAGCTTCCCGGATGCGAGACACGTGTTCCGAGGGGTTTTACCCCCTACAAATGGATTGAGCACCACAAAGCTTTGTTTCCTGATTTTGGTGATAATCCGGTCCCAGATGGCTCGGGCCATTGGAACCGCAGCATGATCGCCTTCAATGCAGGCCTAAAGGATATGAAAGCCAAATACGGGCCTTTCACATATGATGAAGAGGAGGCTGCTGAGTTTATGGAGAGCACTGGTGAGACTGTTGTTGCTGCTGATATTGGTGGTGCAAATGCTGGTGGCGTTGCTTCTGCTAATATTGTTCCTGGTGCAAATGCTGGTGAGACTGCTGCTAATATTGTTGCTGGTGCAAATGCTGGTGTTGCTGCTGCTGCAAATGCTGACATTGAGATGATTGACCTTGTTTCTGATTGAATGTTTCAATTTAAGTTTCTGACATAGTCATGTTTTTAGTTCCTTGTTTAAGTTCATATGTTTTTGGGATGTAAGAATTGTCAGTACAATGTATAAGTCAGTACAATTGTGGTTTTTTTGGTTTATTTTGGGATGTAAGATTTATCAATGCAAGTTCAGTACAGTTGAATACTGATCACAGACTTGAACAAAAATTACATTTAAAAAACCCAAAAATTGTTAAATCCTTTAGAAATTGTGCATTAACATTACATAAACAAGACTGCCATGTAATTAAACCAAAAGTTAAATCATCCTTGATTGTCAGAAGTCACTTGATCCTTGTCATTTGGTGCTTCAGTGTCATTTGGTGCTTCCGTTTCATTTGACCTCTTCTGTTCTCCAGCCCGCACCACCCAGTCAAACTGCAAATATGGAAAATTGAACATATTATTGACAAGTTCTGTTTTCACATTTCTAACTCAGATTCACATAACAATCTGGATATCATCAAATATTAAAGCTCCAGCCAATATAACCAATCGAACTTATTCAAATAACTAGGTGATAAAAATGACAAACAAAAAACAGAACACAGTAAATGAACACAAGAAGATAAACGAGACAATACCACAAGTGTTCTGCTGTTCGAGTAATGAGTCTGGATAAGTTGAACAATTCCCTACAAGCCAATCACAGAAGAGCCAATATTCA
>JAJJMA010039092.1:0-10140 GCA_023529015.1 Papaver nudicaule
TCCATTTTGCAATACGCCCTGCTCTTTGAGAACTATGAAGAATAGCTTCTATAGGAGTTTTGGTGAGCACCGTTATGGGATGAGCATGAAAATATGGGCGAAGTCTGCTAGTGGCGAAAACCAGAGCTAGTATTAGCTGCTCTATCTTAGTATAATTCTTCTCAGCGGGCTGTAAAGTCCGACTAATATAATAAATTGGTGTCTCTCCTCCCTTTGTCCGCACCAAGACTGCACTGACCGCTGATGATGTGGCCGCCAAGTAGACTCTTAGTTCTTCTCCATGTTCCGGCGGCTGAATAGCTGGCAAAGTAGCTAAATACTTCTTTATTCCTTGAAAAGCCTCCTCATGATCCTTTGTCCAGTTGAACTTTTCTCCTTTCTTCAGCATTTGGAAAAATAATTTGCACTTGTCAGAGAATCGAGATATAAATCTGTTAAGAGACGCCAGTACACCATTTAAACGCATCACATCCTTCAGAGTTACCGGCGAGGGCATTTCCAAAACAGCTTTTACTTTGGCCTGGTCTGCCTCCACTCCTTTCTTTGTGACAACATAACCCAAAAACTTTCCAGATGTAACACCAAATACGCACTTTGCTGGGTTGATCTTTAACTTAGTTATTCTCATGTGATCAAAAATTTCTTTCAAGTCTTGTACATGATCCTTCTTTTTCTTGCTCTTGACCAACATGTCATCAACGTATACTTCCATGGTTTTACCTATCCATTTCTCAAACATATCCTGAGCCATTTTTTGGTATGTAGCGCCAGCATTCTTAAGACCAAACGGCATTCTTGTGTAACAATATAAACCCTTGGTGGAGAAAAAGGCTGTGTGACGCTGATCTTCTTCAGCCAGCGGTATCTGGTTATATCCGGAGTAACCATCCATAAAAGACAGCAACTCATGCCCAGAAGTAGCATCAACAGTCTGATCTATGCTTGGTAATGGAAAGCTGTTTTTGGGACACGCCCTATTCAAGTCGCTGAAGTCAATACAAATTCTTACTCCTTTATTCTTCTTAGGAACCACCACCATATTAGCTATCCATTCTGGATATTGAACTGGTCTAATGATTCCTGACGCTTTCATCTTATCAATCTCAGCCTCCACAGCCTCTTTGTACGCTGGTGCCAACTTCCTTGGACGCTGTTTGAATGGCCTGATCCTTGGATCTATATCCAACCTGTGGCATGCAGTTTTTGGATCAATACCCGGCATCTCGTTCATGCCCCAAGCAAAAACATCCACATACTCTTTTAGTAAAGCTTCTAGTTGCCGAGATTCATCTTCATTCAATAAGGTACCAATTTTTACTATCTTAGGAGCATCTTCTTCACCTATGTTGATCTCTCTTGTAGGCTCTACCGCTGTGAAATGTAAGTCTGGCTCACCCATAGGCGAAGGTTCCTTTAATTGCTATAAAGGTGCCGCTGAATCACCCTCCTTGACAGAAAGAATATATTTGTTAGGATCAACGGCTAATTCAGCTATTTCTTTAGTCTTGGTTGCTTCTTTTGTCTGCTTCCTTTTCTCATTCAACCTGTCCTTTCGAGTTTCACGCATTTTTACATCTACTTCATTGCATGCTTTTGCTGTTGATGAGTCTCCAATGTATTCAGCTACCCCTTCTGGAGTTGGGAAACGCAACCGCTGATGATAAGTCGAAGGCACTCCCTTGATGCTGTGCAACCATGGTCTGCCAAGGATTGCTGCATACGGCGAGTCTACTTCTACAACACAGAAAGTAGTATCCATTATCAAAGTCTTGCATGTAACAACCTTCATCTTCACTTCTCCTTTAGGCTTGGATGCTATCCCATTAAATCCATAAATACTGTATGAAGAAGGAATTAACGACTCTACTGGCTCTTCTTTAGAATCCATGGCCTGGTACGCTGAGTTGAAGAGAATGTCAACAGAACTTCCTGGGTCAACCAGCACTCTTGGAACCTTGAATTTTCCTATCTGAATAGTAAGGACCAATGGATTCAAATGGCTTCTTGCCTCAGGTGATAGTTCTACCGCCGAAAAACTGACTGGCTTTTTCATCCATTCCAAGAGTGGACTGCTTTTGACGGCGACGCTGAAAATCTCCTTGCCACTGCTATCCCTCTTGTGAATTCTTGACATTACATTGTTATGAAATTCATCTCTACTGATTGTTGAATGCACAATTGAGAAACAATTTAACTCTTTCAAATCACGCTGAACTTCAACTTCAAAAACTTCAGGCTTTGGCTCTATAACCTGGTTTGGCTGAACCTCCATTGGTGGCGCTGGTGGTAACTCTAAGAAATCTTGAAATCTTCCCATACAGATAAATCTATGCACCTCTCGCTGAACTCCTGTGCAGTTTTCAGTTGCATGACCATGGAATTGATGATACTGGCAGTATTGACTGGTATTGGAAATAGGGTTCGCCGGATTGCCTCTGTTAAAAGGATAGCGGATTTCATTCCTTGATCCTGAGCTCTCTATCTGTCCAAATGCATCGGTATACGTGACACGTAACTTTGGTAGAGTGGCGTCTTGGAAATCTGGAAATCCTGGCTTTCTATCGCCGAATCTTCGATTGTCATTATTGAATCTTCTATCACCATTCCCTTGACGCCGATTATCATATCCCCCTCTGTTGTCGCCGTAATTTCTTCTATCATTGTTTGCGTATCTGCTTCTATTGTCATATCCTCCCCTGTTATCTTGATCATCTCTTCCAGCATAAGTATCTCTCTTTCCCTGATTCCACTGTTGATTGCCATTCTGCTGATACTGCTGATGCTCTTGTGGCTGCTGATGTGGGACAACTGCCGCTGAAGGTTTTGCTGCTTCTGCTTCCAATTTTTTGTGTTCTTTTCTAATCCATTCTTTTCTTGCTTCCTCTTGTTCTTCTGGCGACAAATTGTTGATAGAGTGAGCATGCTTTGTCCTTTCTTTCCTCTGGCGCTCCTCTTCTTCTTGCATTTCCTCATATATCAACCATTCATTCTGTCTTGCCCTCAATTCTCCTATATCCGCCACTGGAGTCCAATATAAAGACTGGAACATCTGATCCGTTGTTTCCATACCGCTAATAAATGCTCCCATCTTCTCTTTATCAGATACCGCTGAACCTACCTCAGTACACAATTTTCTCCACCTCATGATGTAACTTCTACACGTTTCCGAAGGTCTCTTCCTGTTATTAAACAATTTCTCTGCCCCAGGGCGCACTCTCTTGTTTTGAATGTAATTTGCAATAAATTTCTCTTCCAACTGTGTATATTTCTCAATTGTCTTCTCCCCCAGACCGCCAAACCAGACCAAAGCTTCATCCTTAAGAGCAGCAGCAAATGACATGCACATTATTGGATCTGAGCCGACCCATGCTTGTAAATCTCTTCTGTAGCTCTGTAAGTGCAATGTAGGATCTCCTGTACCATCGAAGATTGATGAAAAGGTTGGCATACTAAATCTCTTGGATACATGTCCATACGTAATTTTATCTACAAATGGTGTCTTTTTTGCTTCTGAAATTGCCTTTTTTAGTTTATCATCTTTTGTCTGACCGGCAGCTTCTTCTATTTTTCTCTCCATACGGCGTAATCTTTTTGAAACGTATTCTTGTATATCTTCCAACTTGCCCGAGTCAGCGTAACTTTCTTCATTATGATTAGATTTTCCAGTCTTCTTACTTCCTTCTTCTTTCTTCACTGTAGATGCCGCCACCTCTGGTCTTGCAGATCTGCTCTTCTGAACTTTGTGCACTGTATGAGTTGAGCGACTTTTACTACGGCTTTTACTACGACTTTCCATTAACTGCTTATGTTGCTGAGCTAATTGTAAGTTGCTCTGAAGAATAATGTCCATCTGCCTTTGCATCTGCAACTGCATCTGAGCTTGGTTTATGGTGCTCTGCTCAAAGAACTTCTTTAGCAATTCTTCAGTATTGTTAGCGGATTTTCCTTCCGACACTGTTATTGGCGCCGTTCTTGATGCTCCAACAGCTGTCATCATTCTACTGCTACCTCCTATCTCCTTTGAAGTATTACCGGCTACTCTCGAGGGTAATCCATTAGAGTTGAGATTGCCATTTACTACTCTTGATAGCCCTTCAACTGCATGAGATGTTTCACCGGGAATCGCTGTTTCTTTGATGGTGCCGTCATCTACTGCTTTTCCTTTACTTTGCGCTGGGACTTCTTCTTCCTCATCCTCTTCTGGTATTCCCTCCAAGTGTGTTATATCTTCCATTAGGACAGGACCCATAGCGTCTGTCTGCTGTTGAGGTACCGCTGACTGTGTTGCTGCTGTTTGCTGTGAAGGTACTGCTGACTGCATTGTTGCTGCCTGTTGTTCTGGTGTCGGCGCCATTGGCTGTTGTTGCTGACTTACTGTCTGTGGTATTGTTGACTGCTGTTGATGAATCACCTGCTGTGGTGTTGTTGACCGCTGATTTGCATTGCCACTCAAGAAGAAATCATGTGCAAAACCTAGCGGTGGTACCGCTGAACTTCTCAAGTTGTGTCGATTAGGAAGGGGAACAAACTCAGCGGGTGTGGGAGATTTCGAAGCTTTACTTGTTGACGCTGTACCTCCTTTCCGCTTAGTCACCATTTTAGTATCCTGTGTAGAAAACAACAAAAGCACTTCCTGACAGTATTAAGCTAGCTTGACTGTTAGCAAATGCCAAATTCGTTAGTGGAGGCGGTTGAACAGTTTCTGACAAAGTAGGAAACAAACAAAATAGTGCAGAACAGCAGCAACAACATTTGCAGAGCATGACCTAGTCTTGTCGGCAGTTGGAAGAAACCCTAAATTTTGAAAACTCATTGAAACCCTAAAAACACCAAAGTTTAATAACCATACCCATAACAAAGATCAAAATCTGTACGGCATGAAGATTCCGTTAACAACTTTTCATTACACTTTTAATTCAAAATGACGCTATGACATCTAACTAAAATAAACCTGCTAAGAATCATGTTTGACATAACAATCCACCCTCATCCTAGATTTCTAATGACGTATATGAACTTATCATGCAAACAAGAGTTTTCAAGTATTTTAACAAGAACTCCATATTACGTGCTCCCACACATCTGAGGATATACTAATGACATCTAACACACCATAAAAAGGTTTTCTCATAGTTTTATAAAGATTTGACAGCAACAGCATCCTAAGTGCTGCTAAATGAAAGACTTATAAATTTACAAGCATATGTATGGTTAGAAACCACCAGCAACATAAATGCTGTTAAAACATCATTAATCATACTCAAAACACTCTATAATTCCTAACACAAGAGCTTATTAAGATTAAGCTTCCTTAAGAACGATAAACATACTCAAAACTTCATACACAACAACGTAACCTTATGTTTGAAAATCCTATTACCACACAAAATAACACAGCAACCTAATATGCTTACAACCAGAAATTTATGGTTTAAAAACCATCAGCAACATAAGTGCTGTTAAGACGCCATCAATCATGTTAAAAACATTCTATATTTCTTAACCACCAAAGCCTTTTAAGGTTCAGCCTTTGTAAACAATAATAAACATACTTATGACTTCCATAAGTGGAGCACTTCAGCCTCTGTCTAACACAACAGCATAACCAACACTTAAAAACTTCAAAACCACACAAAAATAGCTTAAGTTTTATGAAATCAAGAAGAAAATTTTTGAAAATCACAGGTTCCGACCTCTTCTAGCGCCAAAATGTAGTTGGTAAAATCCCCATAGTGAAGATTTTACCAATACACCCCTAATTAAGACCATAATCATGATAAAACACACATACTTAGAATAAACAGCTTTCAACATATAAATCAGCACTCAAGCATGAACAGGAGACAACACCAAGAATAAATAACAAGCAATACATAACAGTTGAATAAATCATAACACTCCAATATGTATTATTATTGATTGAATCCAAGCATCTCACCTTGCTATGGATTTCTCTCTCTACAGCATATCAAGATCTCACCAACAATTTGGATAACAGAGAGTTAGGACTTGCTTCCTCTCTACTAGCCAAACCCTAGCAATCACTTTTCCAACCCCTTCCAACGAGGGCGCACACTGCCTTATATAGGCATTTACAAGTAGTGGAATACAGCTAATAAGTACAAACTAGTTCTGACACTATTTGTCCTGTTCCTCACCGCCTTACCGCTATACTTCTTCAATAACTCAGCGCCAATTCGACCGTTCTTCCCAACACTAAATGCTCAATTGACATATTCAGCTTTTGTCAAGGCTTTACCGCTGATGTGATTCTTGAGTATACCGCTATCCTGAAGAGGTCTTCATTGTTCTTCTGTTGCGGGTGATTACCGCTGAGAGGAGCCGCTATCACTTATACTTCTTCAATTATGATTGCCCTTCTTAACACAAACCTTTACTCAAGTTCTTATTATTTGGCGTATGGCATTTTCTTCACCTACATTTTGCCTCTTTCATCTTAAAAGACTCTGGTCGCTGAAGATGAAATTCCCTTGTCCGCCGAAAATGCCATCGTACTTCTTCTGACAATACTTTCTCCACGTGTAGCTGCATGCCGAAAATTTAGGTTTACTTTATGACCTGACACCAGTTTAACCGGTTGAGATCCCCACCTATAAATATCTCCTTTCCTCCTCTTCTTCATTTTCCTCCTAACTTCCTCTGCTTTCCTTCTCTGAAAACCCTAAGCCAAAAAACCCTAACCACCACAAACCGTCGCAGTTCAGCCACGAACATCCTCTTTCCGCCTCTTTTTCGACTTCTTTTTGGTGTAAAACCACTTTTTGGCTACTGCTCTTCTATATTTTCCCTTCAGATTTAACTTTCATTCACTTTTTCTTACTCCGGTGGAGTTTCACCTCTGCAACTTCCTTTTTCCGACCTAGCTTCATCTTTTCCGTCCATCCAATGGCTTCCACAGATTCTTCTTATGATCAAGAAAGGGAACTCCAGCAACAAGGGTCTAACAATGAGGACGCCGAGTCGTCTTCACATTCTCAAGACCAAGATTCTGAAGATGAGGAATCCTCTGATGTTGGCGGTAGGCCTTCCTGGGGTGATGGCTGGGAGGAATACTACTCCAAAGATCATAAGGTTATTCCAGCGCTTAGCATTTCTCCTCTCGCCGGCATTACCATGTGTTCTGAGAAGCTTCTTCTAAACCACATCCGCCAAGAAGGTCAAGACGAGAAGCACTTGGTCATATCCATGGGCCAGATTAGAGCTGGATACCAATTCCCCCTCTACGATCCTACCAATCCTCTTCTCCTTAGGCTGCTGAAGCACATAAACAAGCATCCTGCTCAACTTTCCGGTAACTCCATTCGTATTCTCTATGAGTGGGTTGCCCGCAGTAATGGTTATACGCTCTATCCCAATATCACTAGGAATCCATCCTTTACCAATAAGGAGCTGTATACCGTCGAAAACTTTATAGATCAATATCAAGTGAAGCCCAGCTCCAGAGCCGGCGAACCTTGGCTGTATCGTATTGAGTCAAGAAGAGGTACAAACAACCCCAAAAAATTCTTAAGGGACGTTGACAGGAAAACTTCTACTACTGCAAATCCCACAGTCCGCCATAAATCTGAAAACCGCTGGGGCGAAATTCCTTGTCTGGTTGAAGGTCCTTGGCTCAAGGGCTTTGAAGATGAGAACAAAACTATTCCTCGCAAAGAATTTCTCCCTGAACATTCTGACTTGGCCAAACATGATTTTTGTTCCGTCCGCTGGGATGAGGAAGATCAGTATCTCAAAAAGGATGGGAAGTTTGTTGTTGAAAGAAAGAAGTGGGTTAAGAAGCCCGAGTTTTGTAAGCCGCCTACTAAAAAACAGCAAGGCACCAAGAGGAAAGGAAAAGAAGGAGACGCTGTTGAGGTAACAAACACTTTGTTTTTGTTTTTGAAATATATGTATATATTTGCCTCTGTTTGTTAGCTAAACTGCTGACGATGATTTTCCTTTACTCAGCAACCCAAGAAAAAGTCCAAGTCAGAGACACCTGTCAGTGCGAAAGATCGTGTTAAAGGTCTTGTTGGCGCTCTTCCTGGTATGACTACCGCTGGTTCAAAGAAAAATAACAGCGTTAAATCTACCGCTGTCGAATCCAAGAAGAATGCTAGCGTCAAATCTGCCGATGCTGTAAAGAAAGATGGCGCTCCTTCCAAAAAGAAAGATGGCGGGTCTTCAATGAAAAAGGATGGAGAATCTTCCAAAAACAAGGGTGGTGAAACCGCCGAAAAGAAGGACAACCAATCTTCTGGGAATAATGACAAGATGCCAAAGATCAAAAAGACTCGTGCTTCCAAAGGAGGTGATCAGCCCATCAATCCTGCTACCGTTAATGATCTTGTTTTTGAAGATCAACCTTTGAAGTCTGCTGACGAGCGTCATGCTGATGAAGTGTTTGAAGAAACTCCTATAACTCCAGCAGCTACCACTTCCAATACTGCTACCACTGGACAGGGAACCGCTGAGATGCATGTGGATATCGCTGATGAGAATACTGTTGAGACACATGCTCCTGAACAGTCAACTAATCTGATTGGATCTACCCCTGCCTCAGCTACCAACAATATTGCCTCAGCTCTTCATCAACTTCTTTCACTTAATATTCCGCCTTGCTCTTCTGCTGAGACTCAATTACCGCCAAACAAGCTAGTGGAATTCTTTGCTAAACTGCTGTCTCAGGATGAGAATGGTTCTAATGCCCTTTATCTGGAGTCAATGAGCAAACTGAGCGAACCTGGGTTAGCACTGAAGCCCGCTGACCTTACCACCGCCGTTTCTCATCTCACTCCATATGAACAGTTCTGCATTGTTGTGATGGTATACACTACTGCCTCAGCTTCATCTTTATGTCTATTCTATTCTAGACTTCTCTTCTAACCCTACTAATCTCCTTTATTCTATAGGATTTCCAGCGCAATCTAGGTGGTATCACTTTGAATGCTCAATTAAAGCAAGAACTGGACAATCTGCGCAAAGCGAAGGCTAAAGTGGATGAAGACCATGCTTCTTTGAAACACTTGTTAGCTGTTGAAAAGAAGGAAAGCCGTCGCCATTGGGTCAACTGCAATCAACAGAAGAAAAAAGTTGACGAGCTCCAAGGTTAGTAATTATTTTAAATCTCCCACAGTGATTTTGTTTCATGTATCCTATTTTGTTTCCCTTTTACCCAACGCCTAGTCTCTTTCCCTTATAAGGTCGCCGACAAAACCCTGATAGCCGACTACAGCGGGCCGAAACTGAGATTGGTAAGTTGATTAGTGCTAACAACAAACAGCGTAATATGTTAGTTAGTTTGGGTCGGGATGTTAAGTGGTATCGCCAAGAGTTGCGTAATATCACTGATCTTAACATAAATCTTGATCGTCTGCTCAAAGTTTCTGAAGCGGATGTGGCATGGAAAAAGAGTGAATTGGACAACGCCTCCCGCTTAGCAGAATTGGAACGTAAAGCCAAGGAAAAAGTGACTGTGGAACATATGAAGTTGTCTTCCCAACTAAAGGAGAAAGAAGCCACCATTTCCCGTCTATCTTCTACATTAGTTTGTCGTACCGCTGAGAGGGATTCCGCTAGAACTGAGGTTCAACATCATAAGGATTTCGCCCAAATTCATGGGAATCGTGCTAGGGAGCTGAATGAAGAAAATACGATACTTAGACAGAAAATCAAACAAGCTGTTGGTCCTTGCTCTGATCAGGAAGTTCTTAGTAAACTTGATGAAATAAGTACCGCTAAAAAGGGTATCCAAGAATATGTTAGCGGTCTAGAAGGTAGCTCTTTAGGATTTTCTTTTTCCATGTAACTTGCAATTTGCCGTTGCCTTAGCGCTAACACTATTTTCCTTTATCTTCAGAAAAGAACAAACAGTTGGAATCCCAGCTAGAGGAGCAAACTACCGCTTTGAAGGATCATAGCAGATGTACCGCCAAGATTGTTGATTTGGAAGGACAAATAAAAGATCATCAGGCGTGCGGGGACAAATTGCGTGTGCTCGAAAATGAAAACATGCAATGTTCTGGTAAAATTACCAACTTGGAAAATGAGGTTAAAACTCTCCAGGATTACAAGATGAAGTTTGATTATGAAACATCCAAGTCTGCCAAGCTTCAACGCATGCACGATGGCCTTAAATCT
>JAJJMA010039094.1:0-17236 GCA_023529015.1 Papaver nudicaule
AAAAATCTGGCTACCAATACAATTGCGATGTAATTCAATTTTTTTACTGCATTTATTTTGTTATCACGATTTGGATGAATAAAACCAAGTATTTCTGAAAGAAAGAAGAATGCTAGCCTCCCCAAGCATAAATTCTTAGTTAGGTGACTGCCTATGAGGCAAATTCTCTTCTTTGCTTTATAAAACAACCCACCTTGAGTATCTTGACCTAGGCTTGAAGAGTGGTGTTTATGTTCCGTTGCACTAAGAGTTGCATTCTAGCATTTCAGTTCTAAAAAAATCGTGATAAAAAATCGTGAAATAAAAAACAGCTAAAAGATTTTGGCACCAAATTTTTTTCTTCTCAAAATGATATCATATCCATTAGAATGGCAAAAAAATCCAAGCCAGAACGACCATAACCATCAAGGAATTGGATGTTCCAACTACTCTTTCCGTGTCAATACAATCGACCTTCGAAACATAGATACTCAGATTTACCACGGTAATAGTAAAGGATAAAATTTCAAAGTAAAATGGATAAACAGTTAGAAGCCTTCCACGTGTTATTAAGGATTCTATACAATCCCAACCGTCAATTAATCGATCAGCTGTCAGGGTGCCTTTGTAACCCTAGAGTAAACTAGACGGGGAGGTACTATAAAGAAGTGGCCTCGGCTCGCAGCAGATAAGAGAAAACCTAGATCTTGAAACCCTATGCCAAAAAGAAATTACAGATCCATCTATGATCTTCCTCCATTCATCAACAGCAACAACAAAATTACTACCTAAGATCTTCAATTCCATGAACAGCCACAGCAACAAAATCACTACCTATGATTAATTCCATAAACAGCCACTACAACAAAATCATGGTAGATATCAGATATCTCAACAGCAACAACAACAACATTTGCCGCACTGTGATTTTTTCTCTCAAAAAATTAAGATGTTCCGTCTTCATTGTTTTACTCGTTGGTTGTGTTCATTGCTTTCTGGTTGATATCTACCATGATATCTTCCTCTTTCTCTTTCTTCGGCTCCTCTCTCTAACTACCCAAACTTCCTGTTTTTTCTCCATTTTCCAATCAATTTGATCTCAATCTGTATGGTTTGATCTGAATACTCAGATCTTCCCTATAAATTTGAATATCAATAGTATGTTTAGTTTGTGTATTATTAAAATAAGTCAATCGCACTATCCATATCTCTGCGATTTGTGTAGATATTTTTAGGGTTTGTTTATGGATTGTTCATATAGCCTTCAAGAGGCTGATTTTGATTGCATTAATCACTTCAAATGGATAATTGGAGGCGATCTATTCCAGAAGGACGTGTATCTGCTTGAAGATGGATGTCTACCGGTTTTGATCGTATTGATGATGTATTGTGCATCTTACTCCTTTTCCATGGGGAGTTTTTATCTTATTGAAGAAGAAGAAGAAATCATATTCAAATGGCAGAATCATTATTCAAATGCCATCTTCTTAATTTCATCAAGATCTTATGTGGAAATCATGAAGTTGGTACCCATGTTATGTTGCAGTATTGTTATTTTTGTGATGCATGGTGTATGTAATTTATCATGTTTTTCATCTTTGATTTATTTGATCATGATGTATGCATTCATTTATCAATCTGCCATGAATGATAGCATTGTATTAACTCTAACCTCAATTTTAATGAGGTATTTGAAATAAAATTTGGGCCAGTAGCCCCCGTTTCCTTCAAAAAAAAAAATGGAATGATATTTGGTGCAAGTTCTTTTTACTTATCTTGTTGATAAGTTTGCGTGTTTCCTTTGAATCCAAATCACGCCATCTATGGATGTACAAACATAACTCACTCATCTTATCAGGAGCGTCCAATTCCTCTGAGCGGTTAAGAGTATTTAGAAATATAAGTATTCAGGAATTTTAACACATTTCCCTTCTCAAGTTACCTTAAAATGAAAGGTAGTTGTTAGTTTTTGTCCTCTTAGTCTCATCAAGCTGCAATGGAAAAACCCATCTTTGATCTTGACTCTTTCCAAATGAGTCAATTGCTGATATCAACTGAATTTGCCTGCGTTGTTTACCAATTTCCCAACTATCCCCTTAATGAGCCATGGATCAATTAAGGAAATTCAAAACCCCCTTAATTGATACATTCAAAACCATTACTGGTGCAAACAATTCAACTAGGATCATACATCATACATGTCTAGGCCATAATTCTAAGACGGGCCTCTAAGATACTCTAATCTTGTGATGAGAGTGTTGGGCCTTAACTAGCCATGACTTCAAGCACATACTACTCGTATATCATCCTCTTCCATAATCTTTTAGAGCCTTAACATGCTTATAGCCAGAAAATAAGAATGGGAATAACTTCCATTAAAACCCCCAAGAACAAAAGGTTGCGGACCTAGAGGATGATAACTGAAACGGCTCCGATCATGTGCACCGGCAGGGGCAAATGTGAGGAGAGGCTATTTTTTTAGCCTGAATTTTTCCATAAGTTGGGCTAGATGTCAGTTCAAATCAAAAAGCTATTACAGCAAGCCTTGTTGAATGGAAATTGGAATAGCCTCATGTTCCATCCAGAAGGGCAAGTCTTGTCTGAGAAACATGGCTTAGGAAATGATGGAATTTAGTTTGCCATAAATGTACGTACTTGCCCCTCTTTTTTTTCATAGACCTTCCACTCTGATGTAGACGAGTTTCGAACTAAGATCAACGATTTTAAGTACAGTGACATCTGATACGTGGTTACCTCCTCCAAAAAAAGTTATGGAAGTCTCCATGTCTCCGGATGGCCATAATAATTAGTCAAACAAGACCAGGTCTGTGCATATTTATGTGCATGCTGATTCAAGAGAGGTAGGCAGCAAAGGCTCATTCAAACGGAGAGCAGATAATGGTTAAGAACTTGTCTAATTGAGCAATTTTAGTGGAGCACACAACCCAAATCAGTTCAAATTTTGAAAGAGTTGTTGAATGTTCAAGTCTTGCTTGCCAGTTGCCAATAATATAACAAGTAGAAAAAGCTTATCCAAACAAACATATCCGCATATAGTGCGCTTTGACAAGTCAACCATTTGACATTATTTTGAGCTTACTTTTCTTTTATGGAGTACTAAATTGCATTATTATGATTTGATTAGAGGCTACTACATGTGACTTCATTAGTCAACTTTGGAAATACATGACCAATTAATGTAAGAACAAAATAATAGTTAAGAGCTGTCTAATCAAAATCAAATGATTTTCATAATACTCCATGTTATCGGAGTCTTTTGTTACTGCAGTCTATTATTGTTGTTGATAATTTAGATCTTGACTTAGTTATGTACTCAGTCAATAGTATTCGTTAACGTTTCGGTTAATATTTCTGAGAAGTGTAAAAAATATGATTTACGCACCACGATGAAATGTAGTGATACTTGGAAGTGGTTAATTATATTTTTTTGTTATAGGTCGTAGTAGTGGATTTGCAGATTCAGGGAGCTCACAGGTCCATTCTTTTGGTGGTTACCCTGTACAGCCAAAAAAGCAGTATCTAAAATTGCTAGCAACTAGCTTGCTTTCAATCGTTTTCTCCTTGTACAAAATGAAACAAATTAGCTTGAGAAATCCAATCCTCAGTAAAAACCTTACCCACATAAAATATGTCAATAAAATTAAAATACAAAATGAGACAAATTAACATTGACAATCAAAATCCAATCCCCAATAAAAGCCTCCCTCACTTAAAATATTTCAACAAAATTAAATCACAAAAGAGGAAGATCAATCTCTTATTTCCATGAATTTTCGTTTCTATTCAAGAACCCATGTTTAACCAAATTATTGTCCATATGGGGGAGTGGGAGAGAAAATGAACCTGGATCATTTGACAGCCCTTTATCTATAAACATTGACATCAACAAGACTGTTAATATAATTTTTAATGACACATGATTTAGATTATTTTACCAATACAAAACCCTATAACATGTGCAAGAGCTTAATTTGTGCTCATGGGAAGTTGTTTTTTTCCTGTTATCCCATTCCCATTGGATCCGTCAACATTACTAAGACATAGTCACCACCACCTCCACCTCCACCGTATATATGGGCATGTGGTGTTATTTTAATTAGTTGAATTTTTTTTATTGTATACAACTGGGAAAATATTGTTTGCAGATGCCACTGTAACAAAGGGGATTGTTTTTGCAAATGTCATTTTGGTACAGTGGTAAAGTCGTTGATTAATGACACCAGTGATCTAAGTTCGAAACTCGTCTGCATCGGGGTTGGGGCATTTCTTTTTATTTCTTTGTCTAGCTACCTGACCTTGTAGGTAGTGTGGCTTCGGTGTGCCAAAAAGATAGGCATGGTTACTATAAATGAGTCTGCCAAAAAGATAGGCATGTTTTTAAACAAGGAAAGTCCTATATTGTTCATTTACTAATTTGACCTTACACGAGGGACCATTTTTTTAGTTTATCTTTAACTAATTCACTTTGAGGACCCACTTTTTAGTTTAACTTTAAACTACTTTAGTTATATCTCTAAGTAATTCATTTTGGAGGATCCACTTTTTAGTTTAACTTAAAACTGTTTCAGTTCGAGGGACCACATTTTAGTTTAACACCTTAAAGGCAAAAGGGGGAAAAACACATACAGAAATGATATACTGACGGTCCAAACCGAGATGAAAAAGTAGAGAGGGAGAGGTGGTCCCCACCAACCCGCCAACCCAGAAAAGAAGGGGGTTGGGCTTTACGGCGGGTTGGTGGGAACCACCTCTCCCTCTCTACTTTTTCATCTCAGTTGGAATTACATGTCACCTAGATTTATTAAAAACTTTAATCTTCACACTAATTTAAACCTGCATATCTTTTAGAAAACGGAGGAATTACATGTCACCTAGATGGAATGACTATAACTTTGGATAACAAAAAAAAAACGGTTGTTTGCCAAATAATGAAACATTAAATACACTATTGTCCCATGATCTTTTTTCCATATATGTTTGGTATAATTTGGATTGAAAAAATGCCTTATCTTCTATCTCTCTGCTTTGTCCTTTGAATTACCTTTTCAATTCTTAATCAAGAGTTCTTGTATTGACTAGATCCCCAGTTTTGTTTCAATTATTCCAATTGACTTGTAATTAAGTTAAAAATGTGAATAGATAATTAAAATGCCAGAAAGAGGCCAACATGCCATGTACTATGTGCTTAGCGTGTAAAAATTTATACTAGTAAAACATAATAGAGTTTTTTTTTTCCTTTTTACTTTTTTTCTCTTCTTCTTCTCGTATGTTTATAACTTTTTAGGAGTATATCGTCACAGTAGGTGTGTGATTCAATATACGCAGCTGATCCAAAAACTAAACCAAGCAAATGACGTAGAAGTACCATAATAACATGTGTCAAATGTCAATTGGATGGAAAGCTGCGCCCATGTTATTGGAAGTGATAAGTTGAGGAATTAAAATGGCAACAACGACCACAGCTTAGAATGAAAGAGTCCGTCAGCTTCAACTTCGAAACTTCTACCTTGAAATGTTCAAATAAAAGGAGTGTAATAATAAAAAGACCGGAAAAAGTTAAAAAGCCAACACGCCAGAGCGAGCTCTCCAACATCCAGGGATGTTTTGGGTAAAAAAAAATATCTCTCTTACGTAGAGTGACGGTGCAGGATTTTTATCCTGGAAATGCAACACTTTTTCTAGAGCTCTGCATTCTCTTTTTCTTTCACCACATTCCACTGGGTTTATCTTGATTCTTGCACGCTCATGTCAAGATTGTCTCTATTTCACGTTTGTATATCATGCGTTTTTTGCATTTTATAATTTTTTAAAATTAAGTCAAATGATGAAATCACCTGAATAGTACTCCATTGTTCTAATACGTGTGAAAGTTGGTAGGAAGCAAAAATGGTAATCCTTTACAACAAGCACTACGGTGCACCAAGCTCTCTCTATACATTTAGGGTAAAGAGAAGTTTTATTGGGTGGATTTGGTAATCACTATGGCTATCTCTACGTGTAGACGGAAGCCCAATATCCACTTCTAATATTAGACAGAAATTCAGTATTAGTATAAAATATTCAGTTTTAATGTAATAAAGTGAATATTCGGTGGAGCCAAAAACCAAATAACCGAATATTCGGTTTCTGCCTAAAAACGAAAAGCGGATACTCCGTTTCCGCATATAAAGATAGTTTCTCTATTTGGTGCTACACAGATGTAGCACCAACTAGTCTACGATGCAGAGAAAGTTAACACCATAGTAGTTACCTTTCTCTACATTGTAGACATTTCTCTACATTTAGTTCATCATAGCGCTTGATCTTACCTTCTTAGTTTTCCACCATATGTTATACATGAGACATTATTTCTAAAAGAAGACTTATGGAGATTTGCTTATTTTGGTCAGGGCACAATGAATTTATTACTATCTAAGGTTGCATGTTAAAAGATGTCTAAAGAATCTTGAAGGACAAAATGGCAGAAATGTCATACTCATCAATGTCATGACTCTCGGATTGAGAGAGTTTGTCTTTAAAAGGAAAGGGTTTGCAATTCAAAAAGGGCTTGCAGCGTTGATTGCTACTCGTTTGCCTGCTACGTTATTGTAATTTATTATTTTTCCTATCCTAGAAATAATATGTATGGAACTGATAATATGCTGAACTGAAAAAAGAAAAAAAGTTATCCTATAACTTTTTTTTTTTGGTCCAAATTATTGTTAGTATGGCCTTAAATATATGCCATGTCGAATCTTGAGTCTATTTTCAGGTGTTTTTATTTTTTATCGAAATAATCTTTGTGTCGGCTTGGTCTTATAGAAGAAGGCCATGCCGACTCTTTGCGTAGGCATTGTCTAATCGATAACGAAACCGATATAGTTGGAATCACAATAATTTTCCAATTTTCTAAATCAACAAGCAAAACTGTTATTTTTTTCAAATTCGTGGCATAACAACAACACGAGCCATGATCTATACATATAAACTATGCCAATGTCACTGTAATACAATGTTAAAGTCATCAAATGTGACACCGTTGATCTGAAACTCGCCCATGCCAAATTCTTTGTCGATCAAACAAAATACAGAGAAGACTCTTTTAAAGTAGTTAAATGAGTAGAATAGCTTATTTCAAATACCTCATTAAATTGAGGTTAAAAGGGTTTACATTATGGTCAATAACAATGGTAATGGATAAAACTATTCCCTACTAATGATACATACTTCGAAAGTGAAAGAAACGAAAATAGAAAATGAAACAAAAGCTTTACAACCCAATGTGGATATTGACATTCTTTTAATGATGTAAAATACTTCCATCAAGAGGAAGAAATCTGCCCAAATTAATATCATCACGATCCATATCAGTCTTGCTTTTCTTTGCCGAGAAAGATCGTCTCCTACCATATCATCCTTCATAATAATGTGAGACCACTAAAGATTGCCATTATGGCTATGAGAATTGTCTAGATAGCATGCCATCAGACTAATAAGAGAAAGAAATAAAAACCTAAAATTGTTCTTTTGAATAGGTAATGGTTATATTGAAGAAAAAAATGGTGTACAATACAACATCAGAACTCCATTCATTAGACATGGAGTACTGTTTTCCAATTAAACAAAATCTGCTCTATAGAAAAGAACCTAAAAACATCAGTATCAGTGAACCATAGTACCACTGTTTGTTTTTTCAGCAACACTAGTTCATCAGCTTCCATTTTCCTCCCTCAATGAGATCTTCTGTTTCTCTCTAGCCACAATGCCACATTATGGCATAGCTTATCTTCCACCATACTTCTTTACTCCTTCCAGTTAAAACATTCATCTTCCAAGCTTCCATTTGTTTCAATACTGTGTTTGGTGCAACTCAACAAATCTTAAAAGCTCTAATAAAATGAGACCAGATATCAAAAGCATACTTAAAAGTCAAGAGGATATGATCACCAGTTTCTTGCTCTTGCTTACACAACCAACACCTCACATCCTCTATACCCACCCCTCTGTGTCTTAACATAGTAAAAGAAGGTAAGGATTTATGAAAATTTTCCCAAAGCATAAAGCTCACCTTAGCTGGAATACCTTTTACCCATAAAAACTTGACAAAATCACAATCTGCACCATCATTTATGAGCAAATCATAACACTTCTTCACTGTAAAGTCTCCCAGCACATCTATATTATCTTCTTCAATTGTTAAACCACGCACAGGCCCTAGCTCATTGCACAACAGATCCCATTGCACTCTTTCCTCCTCATATAGACCTCTTCTAGTCTGACAGGTAATCCTCCCATTGACCACCATATCTTCAATTGAAGATTGTTTGTTTATACATACATTATAAATATCAGGAAATCTCACCCTCAATGGACCAGCAGTTGTCCATTTGTCCTGCCAAAATCTTATAGATTCCCCACTCTTCACCACATACACCACATGATTATTTGAGAATTCTGAAGATTGCAAAATATGCTTCCATAGACTCTTCCCTTCATTGCTGTCATCATCAGTAGGCAAAAAGACCTTCTCATTGTTGTGAAACTTATGTTGCACAACTCTTCTCTATAATGCTCTTCTTTCTTTTGAGTACCTCCATATCCATTTTGCCTTTAAAGCTTTGCTGGTGCACCTCAACTCCTTGACACCCAACCCTCCTTTCCTCTCTGGCTTACAGATTTTAGCCCAACCAACCCAGCACATCTTCCTCTTCTCTTCATCTAAGTCCCAAAGAAAACTCCTCGTCAGTTTTGTAATCTTGTCCTCCACTCCAACTGGCAGTTTTATAAGTGATAAGAAATACAAGGGCAAGCTAGCAAGGCAACTCTTGATCAGCACTAGTCTTCCAACTTTGTTTAAAAATTTCTTCTTCCAACTTGCTAAATTCCTTTCCATTTTTTGCACCACTTCATCCCAAACACCAACACTTCTGGAAACATCACCTAATGACAATCCCAAATATTTAATGGGAAATTGTTCCACCTTACAGCCCAACTCCATAGCTAAGTCCTGCACCAACTCATTTTTTGCTCCAACACCAATCATTGTACTCTTCTCTAAATTAAGTTTCATACCTGTTTACAATTCAAAAGAAGATAAAATTAGTAAAAGCCTTCCCACCTCATCCACATTTGCATCAACAAAGACAATTGTGTCATCTGCAAATTGTAGATGAGATATAACTTCCCTCCTTCCACCACCTGAAATCCATTCAGTTGTCCTCTCTTTTTGCATCTAGAATTAACTTTGAAAGAATTTCCACCACCAATAAGAATAGGAAGGGAGAAAGAAAGCAACCCCTGTCTGATACCCTTAATTAGTGGGTTTGAAAATTTCAGTGGAACCCCCATTCACCAAAACAACAATGTTTGAGGTTCCTATACACCACTTAATCCATGACATCCATTTCCCTCCAAATCCATGTCTCTCCATTATCTTTAACAAAGCCTTCCATTTGACATTGTCAAAAGCCTTTTCCATATCTATTTTGCATACCAACCCAGCCTTCTTCTCCTTCAATCTACTATTCAATCTACTATCAATGCTTTCAGCTGCAATTAAAACCCCATCTAGAACCTGTTTCTCTTTCACAAATGCCCCTTGAGACTCAGATATTAACTTATGAATAACCTGTTTCAGTCTTGCCAACACCTTAGACAAGATCTTATATGCACTTCCTAATAGACTCAAAGGCCTATAGTCCTTAGGTGTACAAGAATCAGATTTTTTAGGCACAAGGGAAATGAATGAGCAATTTAGCCTCC
Organism: Papaver nudicaule; assembly: GCA_023529015.1. Classification (NCBI taxonomy): domain Eukaryota; kingdom Viridiplantae; phylum Streptophyta; class Magnoliopsida; order Ranunculales; family Papaveraceae; genus Papaver; species Papaver nudicaule. The sequence continues at coordinate 9,742 of JAJJMA010039094.1, forward strand.
AATCCCAAGTACCAAACTTATGAAATTCATCCATCATCTTCATGAAATCACACTTTATTATATGCCAACATGCCTTGTAAAACTCCATTGAGAATCCATCTGGACCAGGGGATTTGTTAGCACCAAAACTCTTTATAACTGCATACACTTCCTCTTCAGAAAACTCCTTCTCCATATCATTCTTTTCATCCTCTTCCAACACTGAAAATTGCAAGTTTGCCATGCTAAAAGCCACATCATTTTGCTCCACAAAAAGATTTGAATAGGAACTTAAAATTGCTAAAAACCTAAAATTGTTAGAATAACAATTTGTTTTATTAATTTATATACAATAGAAATCTAATTACTATTTGTTTCCAGCGACCTGAGTTCGAAACTCGTCTGCATCGGGGTGGGGGGGATTTTTTTTATTTCTTTGTCTAGCTATCTGGGCTTGTAGGTAGTGGGCTTCGGTCCAACTTTCGATATAACCTTTCAAATTCAAAAAAAAAAACTATTTGTTTCCAAATCTAGCCAGAAGATCTGAAAAATTCTGACCAAATCTGGTAGATCTGATATACAATGAGAAAATTTGATAAGGCTTCACAGATTTGCAGAGAGAAAAAAAAACCGGTTACGAGCAAAAATGTCTTACGTATGCCAACATGTAGAACCCCTTGTAAACAAAAAGTCCAGATAAAATCTATCCTCTTATCAGAAATGCGGTAAGTTTATCCAAATCTGATTTCAAAACCTTAATTATAATTATTTAACTTAATCAGCCCCTCATAATGATCAGATCTCCGATCTGGTTCATTGATTACAGATCGGCCCATAAACGCAGTTTCCACTTATGTGAACTGGGACCCACTCAAGAGGGATCTAAGCCAAGTGGACTTATTCGAATATGGTCGCATAAATGGTACTCCTAAACCCGTAAAATGACAATCCATAATAGTGCATAAGGTCCAGCCTTATGTCTCCTCACGGTGCACCATAGGGCATATCTAGATATGCATCATAGGGCATCCAATGACGAATAAAAACAACACAAATAATAACAACATTTTTTTTTTTTTTTTTGATTCTATAAAATATTAACATGGATAGCTTAATGATAAATAAAAATCCAGTTATGAGTATGTAGAATTCATCGGTATGGTTTGGGTGTTCTTGCATTCACTACTTTAGGTAAATTTAGGAAAGATACCGTAACCTTTTTGAAAGAGATTGAACAATTGCTTGGCTAACTAAGACGTTAATTTAAGAGTAAGCGATTTTCTTTTCTATAGGAAAGATGTTGTTATTCAGAAAGGTGTTAGTGCCAACTTGTTACTAGACTACCAACCAATCATTTGGAAAAGGTAAATGATAATTAAATGCCAAAAAGGGCTGTTAGTGAGTATGTAGAATTTCTAAAATTATGTTGCTGGGGATTAAACTTAAATATTGGATTAAATTTAAATTTTCACAAAATTTGAATTTGAATTTTGTGTAGTAGTTATGGATAACTTTCCTTGGTAACGAATTATCCTAAAACTCTAATTAAAAGAAAAGGGGAAAAAAAAACTTATACTAAAACTAGATTAACCTTTTCGTTATAAAGTCCACCTAATCCAAACAATCTGGGTTGCACTGATGCGGACACGACATGATAAGTTGTCAAAATCAACAGAATATGGACACTTTATTAAAATAACAATATTTCATACTAAAAGTATCGATATTACGAATTTGACGTCTCAACAACTCTACTAAATTATCGATAAATCTAAATACGGTAAATGAATAAACATACATACTTGTATAATAATGTTTATATTGAAAATTCTGGTATTATTAACACACGTTCACATTAAATTGTCTGACATATACAGACGATGTCATTGACGGGTATAATGCAGACTCATACGTCCAAGAGTCGGACACAAATCTGACACAAATACAACACTAAATTAGACGTGTCTGTGCAACCCAGTAACAATTGCCAGAATCAATCAAGCCTCTAACATGTCCTAAATTACCAGGAATTTTTGAAGTCCAAGTCATACGTTAAAAACAAGTGCTTCTATAGTTGTCTGCCTTGGTAGGTTGGTAACCCTACACTGACCATACATGAACAAGAGGAGTCAAAAATACGTATAGAACATCACAATAATACGGTACATTTACAGTTAAATACGTGCAAAAATAAAAAAGAACGCTAAATGAATAAGCATACATACTTGTATAATAATGTTTGTATTAAAAAAATTGGTATTATTAACATACGTTCACAGTAAATAGTGTGATAAATATAGACGATTACCCACTAATGTGTCACATACCCTAAACCCCCCTGCTAATCTACCATTAACCCCTAAACTAATCCCCCAACCCAAACACATTACACCCAATTGGTTTTGGGTTAGTCTACTTTTCTGTCTGTCCAGACTTGTTGTAGTAGTATATACTTCCAAATGAAGCAAAAACAAGCTCCTTCCTCGTGTCTGCCTTGGTAGGTTGGTAACCCTACACTGACCATACAGGAACTAGACCACAAAAAAAAAAAAGTATAAACCAGCCCAATAATACGGTACATTTACTGTTAAATACGTGTAAAATACAAATAATAAAATATTTAATACTAATAAGGGAAGTAATATTCGTCGGCTAAAAACTGTGACATGTACAAACGATGCTACTGATGTGTATGATGCAGACTCACGCACCCAAGAGTCGGACGCAAATCTGATGCATGTACAACACTAAATTAGGATCCATCAAGCCTCTAACTTGTCCTAAATTACCAGGAATCTTCGAGGTCCAAGTCATATGTACTTTCAAATGAAGCAAAAACAAGTTCAATAAATCCTTACAGACAAAAAAAAAAGCTAATCAAAAACTAATTACCCACTAATGTGTCACATACCCTAACCCCCCTGCTAATCTACCATTAACCTCTAAACTGATCCCTCCAACCCAGACACATTACACCCAATTAGTTTTGGGTTAGTCTACTTTTCTGTCTGTCCAGACTCCAGACTTGTTAAAACAAGTTCTCCTTCTATGTCTGCCTAGGTAGGTTGGTAACCCTACACTGACCATACGTATAAAACAGCCCAATAATACGGTACATTTACTGTTAAATACGATGTAAAATACAAATAATAAAATGATTTAATACTAATAAGGGAAGTAATATTCGCCGGCTGAAATGTTCTTTGCAGCTTGAGAAAAAAAAGCAGGCAGCATCAAAAACCTCTTCCTCTCCCAGAAAACAAACTCCAGTCTGATAGAAAGAAGTTTCAGAGAAAAGTTTCAGAGAAAAGTATTTCCTTCCAGAAGAAAGAAGAAGAAAAAACCAAATCTACTTACCTTTTTTAGTCTCCTCTCCACACCATCACCATTCTAGGATTCCTAATTATTTTTTAATTGGTACTGTCGCCTGTCTTCATCTTCTCTCGGTTGCTGTTTAGTTTTTGCCCTAGATCTCGATTTCCCCAAATCTACTTCCTGATTCTGTCTCTCTAAGTACTCCTAATCCAATCCAAATCAAATCAATCAATCATAATCTTAAATTTTCTGTGAGTATTAGATCCAAGATTCATTCAACTGTTCAGCTCCATCTTTCCAGGGTACTACTCTTTTCCTCCTTAATTTCTCTGTATGTTAGAAGATTAAAAGTATTGTAGTTTATTGTTGTTGTTTTGTGTTTGTTTGATCGATTCCGCCATTGTTATTTGAAATTCAAAATAAGAATCTGGAACTGTATCAGCTCTGGATTTTTCAAATTCAGAAAGAAAAAAAAAACGGTATCAATCTTAGCTTATGGAAGAAACAACAATGATTGTAAGAGTGTTTTGTTTGTATGTATTTGGAATCAATTTGATTTCAAATTTTTGATTCGGTTTTTTTTCGGAGATTAGAACAGGATGAGCTAAATGCGGATAATAAGGTTTCTCCAATTTGATTTTTGGGATTCATATTTGCCATTTTGGTTTTCGATTAGTTTCAGGATTCTGATTTGAAAATTCCTGAGTTTTATTTGTTGTATTGGTTACAATTATTAAGAGACAAATACTATTTTTCGAATACTATGATGCCGAATCTGGTTAATTTTGCATTAGATCTTTCAACTGTTTCTTCATTATTAAATTCCTTTAGCTAAGATCTGTTTACGTTTACTTGTATTCGGCTATTGACTGTGTCGTTTCGAATGGATATTCAACAGGGTCTGGTGGTAATAAACAGGACAACGTTTGCTGGTCAATTTTCAAATTGGTTGCAATCACTGGTGAATTCTTCGTCTGACTTTCTAATATGTAAGTTTTTTGTATGGGCACAAAATCATCGTAGGCAAAAGGAAAAGATAACATTCTAGTTACAACAGTACTACTCTGATGAGATTGTTATAAACAAAAATAAATATATGAAGACATCACAGGCCTGGCAGCGTCTAGGCATTTCGGATCTAAAGCACATTATGCCATCGCAGCGCCACAGACCGCCTATTAAGGGACCAGTTTGGATCATTGCTTTGATATCTTTAATTAGCGTCTTGCTAATTGGTGCTTACATCTATCCTCCAAGAGGCTATTCGTCTTGTTATGTCTTCTCCGGAGTCGGTTGTAAGTCTATCTCCGAGTGGCTACCACCTACACCTACCAGGGAATATACTGATGCTGAGATCGCAGCTCGTGGTGTCATTAGAGATATCCTGCTGACACCTCCTATTCAAACCAAGAATCCTAAAATCGCTTTCATGTTCTTGACTCCGGGCACATTACCCTTTGAAAAGCTATGGGATAAATTCTTTGACGTAAGTTTCTTGATTATTAGCCTCTTGATAAAGTTTTTTTCTTCGTTGTTGCATTTATTTGGACCCGAACCTTTGTTCTGCATGACTTCCTTGACCCTGCTAGTGGTAGGGAACTTTTGTGCCATATGATGCATCAAACATGATTGTGCATTTTGATTCTTAACATCACTCGATATTCCACATTAAATGTTTGGTCTTATAATCTGATTTTCAGGGTGCAGTAAAAGTATTTAATACAGCTTCTGTTCCAAGAATTAAGATTTCATTTTTATTAAGGAATCAAATAGCAATACAGCTTCTCATTTTAAGACATTTCAAGCTCCTTCTAGTAGATGTATAATCCAGAATACATATGAAAGAACACTTATAGTTGAACAATAGTGAAGGCCAATTAAGTAATTTAGTTGGTTGCTTATTCAATCAGAAACCAATAAGTCATTGCATTGCCATATGGATTCTTCTATACTTGCCGGCTCGAGCACTAGGTCTGACCTGTGTTGAACTTCCCTATATGCAACTCTGTAGCAGAATGGATGCCATCATTGCCATGTAACTATCTTCTATATGCGCATCACTACAATGCGTCATCTGGCCTAGTGTTACTTGATGGCTCAGAACTAGAAACACATTGTTCAGCTATGAAGTAATCTGATAATTTTTTGATAGGCAACAGCTTGTAAGTAAACAAAAGGAGAAAACTGACTGAGCTCTACCTAAATAATACTGCTATCCTATGGATGGTTTTGAATTAGGGAATGGGGGGCTCAGAAGCGCAAGGAAGTGGTTACTTAAGATCTCTTAGTATAGTTAGTTGCTAAATTGGAGTGATGAAGATGAGAGTGATAAACAAACGTATATATGATCCACAGAGTTGGTGACTTCTTGGAGTTTTGATAAACAAGCAAATACATACAGTTAATTAGGGAAACTATCTTTTTCATTAGGATAAGGAAATAACGTTGCGTGTGAGATGAGACTTCATATTTATTTGCTTATGACCAGCTTATACCTGTGATATTGCTCCCTGTGTATCTTGTGATTCTTGTGAATCAATTGAGTTGACTGAATATGAGCTGTTTAAAATTTGGTTGACCAATTTAATATAAAATCTGTGTTGTCTATTTTGGTAGGGGCATGAAGGCAGATTCTCTGTCTACGTACACGCATCTAGGGAGAGGCCGGTACATTTGAGCCGTTACTTCGTCAACAGAGACATTCACAGCGAGAAGGTACTTGAAACTCACTGTTATCAAGTGCATTTTAGTGCTTTCGTTGCTCATCCTTTCTGGGCTTTGTGCTTAATAGAAGCTGGTCAGGAAGAGCTTGTTGTAGAAGTGTAAGGAATACAACCAAATTTTTATTCACTATCTGATGAAAACACATGTAGGTGGTATGGGGGAAAATTTCCATGGTTGATGCAGAGAGGAGACTTCTAGGATTGGCCTTCCAAGACCCTGATAATCAGCATTTTGTACTTCTCTCAGACAGGTGATTTGGCTAAATCGGTTATAGCTATCTTGGTTTCATAAGCCCTTCATTTCTGTTATGATCCGTTTTCCAATACCTTTTCTTCTTGCTTTGCAGTTGCATTCCACTTCATAATTTCGATTATGTCTATAACTATCTGATGGATACAAATATCAGCTTTATTGACCGGTAAGTTAGTTTTAGAAATTTGTAATGATTCTTGTTTTACAATCTGAAAGACTTCTTAAGATTGCAACTTTTGTAATACTGTTATAGTTTATCCTCCTCTACCATTTGGATTAATGGGAGTTCTGTTTTTGTCTTTTTTCTGATTCAGCTTTGAGGATCCCGGACCTCATGGATCTGGCAGGTATTCTGAACATATGTTACCTGAAGTTGACTACAAGGACTTCATGAAAGGTGCTCAGGTATTTGACATAATGATTAGCAATATATTGCTGTGAAGAAATTTTCCAAACATGCATTTAGCAAAATCATGTCATCATGCCACATACTAGCTACCAATGCAGGAAACATCTTGGACATGTAATGCATATGCTCACTCTTTTATTGTAGTATTTAATCTTAGATTTATTGCAGTGGTTCACAATGAAGCGGCAACATGCCATGATAGTCCTATCAGACAGTCTTTACTACACAAAGTTCAAGCTTTACTGCAAGGTGATTTTCTTTTCCCTTTTTTTTTTTTTTTTCCTGTTAAAGACATTGAAGAACATTTTTTTCCGTCATTTTTATGCAGGTATCTTAATTAGATATTAACAGAGTAGTGGACTTTTTTAGTTGCTGTACTGATAATTGGTGTATGCTTGATTTCTACAGCCAGGTTTGGAGGGGGGGAAGAATTGCTACTCTGATGAGCATTACTTGCCGACATTCTTTAATGTGAGTGCATAACAGTCTTAACCTGAAACCAGTTGTTTTCTTGATAAAATGTTAAGTCTAAAGTTTTGTGCAAAACTGGTTCGTTTTCCTTATTACTTTGTTTGGGTGATTTTTAGATGATGGATCCCGGAGGCATAGCAAATTGGTCAGTGACACATGTCGATTGGTCTGAAGGGAAGTGGCATCCGAAAGCTTATCGGGCTCAGGATGTTACCTATGAGCTCCTGAAAAACATTTCGGTACAAGCTACTCTAAGATTGTATTATGTTTGGAAAACCTGTTAAATGTATTGTCCTCTAATGTTCTTTTATCCTTCCTGAAACAGTCTATTGACGAGAGTTTACA
>JAJJMA010039119.1:0-17020 GCA_023529015.1 Papaver nudicaule
AAGTGGGTACCATGGCAGCCGAGTTGAATGAATTAAAAGCACATAAAGATATTGCTAACGCTGTGACGCTGAGAAGTGGGACACAAACTGTGGATCCCATAATTATTGCAACGGGCAGTCATGAGTCTCCAAATGAGCAAGTTACGAGGATGAGTTTACAAAACCTCCCAAGACCGACAAGGTATATTTTAAAAAATCTAAATCTTCAGTTTCTACTTGTGTTCCTCCTTTGTCTTTTCCTCGCAGATTTACTACTTCCAAAAAGGCGGAACTTGATAAAGAGATTTTGGAGATTTTCAAGAAGATTCATGTGGATATTCCACTGGCGGATGCTATTAAACAAATGCCTAAGTTTGCAAAAGTGCTTAAGGACTTGTGTACCAACAAGCGAAAACTCACCGATAATGAGGTAATGAGTGTGGGGGAAAATGCTTCTGCTATCTTGCAAAAGAAACTCCCTCTTAAATGTAAAGACCCCTGTAGTTTTGATATACCTATTGTTATTGGTAATACTAAGTTTAAAAAATCTATGTTAGATTTAGGGGCGTCAGTGAGTGTGATGCAGCGTCTATATATGATTCTCTTATTATAGGACCACTCAAAGAAACTAGTATTATTTTGCAATTGGCTTAATTGAGGATGTGCTTGTGCAGGTCAATCAATTGGTCTTTCCAGTGGACTTCTGTGTGTTTGAGATGAACGATGGATCATCAGATTCATCTATCCCCTTGTTGTTGGGACGACCCTTTATGAAGACAGCTAAAACCATCATTGATGTAGACAAAGGGATGTTGACAATGGAGTTTGATGGAGAAAAAATGTGTTTCAATATTTTTGAAACAATAAAATATCCTAGTGATGACCACTCTTGTTTCTCCGTTGATGTGATTGATGATTTAGCTCAACGGATGTTTGAGTTGAATGGTGTGGATACTTTGGAGACCGTGCTTACATGTCCTGATGACCTTGGGGTTGAGTGTTGTAATGAATTAAAGGAAACCGTTGGTTCTCTTAATTCTTTGCAAGAATATCCTAATGCTTCATTGATTTCCTTGTCATGTTTTAACGAAAAGATTTTGCCATCTATCTTGCAGGCTCCTAAACTAGAATTGAAACCTCTTCAGGATCACCTAAAATACTTGTATTTTGGTGAGAATGAAGAGTTACCGGTGATAGTTGCTAAGGAACTAAATAAATTGCAAGAACAAATACTTCTTCGGGTGTTGAGGGAGCACAAAACGGTCATAGGATGGACAATTGCTGATATCAAGGGAATAAGCCCTGCCGTTTGTATGCATAAAATACTTCTTGAGGAGGGAGCAAAACCAACAAGGGAAGCTCAATGTCGTTTGAATCCTCCAATGATGGAAGTATTCAAGAAAGAGATACTTAAACTATTGGACGTGGGAATTATCTACCCCATTTCCGATAGTAAGTGGGTGAGCCCCGTACAAGTAGTACCAAAGAAATCGGGCGTCACAGTGGCGGAAAATGACAAAAATGAACTTGTCCCAACTCGTGTGCAAACCGGTTGGAGGGTTTGTATTGATTACAGAAAATTGAATGCCACCACTACAAAAGATCACTTTCCTTCACCTTTTATTGATCAAATGTTAGAACGTTTAGCTGGACACTCTTATTATTGTTTTCTTGATGGTTATTCAGGTTATAATCAAATTGTGATTGCACTGGAGGACTAAGAGAAAACTACGTTCACGTACTCGTTCAGAACATTTGCATATAGGAGGATGCCTTTTGGTTTGTGCAATGCACCCGCTACCTTATAAAGGTGTATGGTAAGTATCTTTTCCGATTATGTAGAATGCATCATAGAAGTATTCATGGACGATTTTAGTGTGTACGGTGATTCCTTTGATCTTTGTCTAGATAACCTTACACTAGTTCTTAAACGATGCGTTAAAAGTAATCTTGTGCTCAATTAGGAGAAGTGCCATTTCATGGTAACTCATGGCATTGTTTTAGGCCATATTATATCTTCCAAAGGACTAGAAGTTGATAAATCTAAGATTGATCTTTTTCATGCTCTAACTCCTCCCACTACCGTGAGAGAGGTCCGTGTTTTTTTTTGCCATGCAGGATTTTACCGGAGATTTATCAAGGATTTTTCCAAAATTGCATCACCATTGTGCAAACTATTGCAAAAAGACGTGGTTTTTAACTTCGGCGACAAGTGTGTGGCTGCGTTCAATAGTTCGAAAGAACTTTTGACTACACCCCGTATCATTAAACCACCGGAGTGGAGCAAGCCGTTTGAACTAATGTGTGATGCTAGCGACTGTGCGGTGGGTGCGAAGGCAACGTGTTGGGAGGCTACCTCACGCCATTCATTATGCCTCCAGGACGCTCAATGACGCCCAAATAAATTACACCACCACCGAGAAAGAGTTGTTAGCCGCTGTATTTGCTTTGAAAAAATTTCGTTCTTATTTGATTGGTGCAAAAGTTGTTGTATTTTCTGATAATGCAGCACTTAGGTATTTACTTGCAAAGAAGGAAGCGAAACCAAAACTTATCTGGTGGATACTACGTTTTCAAGAATTTGATATTAAAATCAAAGTTAAGGAAGGAATTGAGAACACTGTTGCAGATCACTTGAGTCGTCTTACTATAGACGAAGAAGTTGTCCTGTTGCGTGAAAGCTTCCCAGATGAGCAACTATTCTCAATTCAAAATTCACAACCATGGTACACGGATATTGTGAACTATATAGTGTCTAAACAAATTCCATGTGGGGGCATAAAACCATAGAACCACATGTCAGGATCCGAGAGTCGAAGTAGGATGACATGAGGAAGGTCGAGAAGCATGGGATAGAACCCGAGAAGATCTCGTGTGGCAGTGAGTTGTCTTAATCGAATATCTGGAAAAAAAATGCGCACGTAGTGGAAGACAGCCATGAAGACATCAAGGACGATTCGAGATTAAGGGTAGTCCTCGATAAATATCTTCGATATTAATAATAGGGCAGAGAGGATCTGCCTTCGATGACGTCTCGAGGACCACCGACTTACTAGACAACTTCTGACACACCCACGATTGTGTAGTTTGTCGTATTAGCTTTAATCCACTTGTAATTCGATCTATAAAAGGGGAGCTCGACCTCAGTTGTAAGGGTTATATTTTTTTATAAGCCTTGGGACTTTTGAGAGAGACTAGGTTAGTGATTAATCTCCTCATGTCTTTGAGCACAATATCCTTGTAGAGTTAGCCAGAGAAGTATTTTTCATTAATGAATACTTAGGTCTTTACTTGTAATTATGGTGTTTAAGTCTTATCGAAGCAGTCTGTTATTTATACTCGATGCATTACTTTTTACCAAATCAACTCGTCAAACATTTTGTTAACATGTTCTCCTGATGGATGTTGGGTGTAAGATCTCTTAGCAGATTTTATACCGACACAATTTGGCGCTAGAAACAAGGACTGATTAAAATGACTTAGGTCTGCCTATGCTTTGATGGTTTTCAAAAAATTTAGAAATTTTTTTCTTAGGGTTTTCAAGTTTTCATTCAATTTTTCTACTTTTTCTTACTTAAATAATCTCCACCATCTTAAGCATCTAAAGATTTTGAGCTTTAAGAATGCTTAAGGGTTTCGAGTAAATCATCACAGTTATAGATTGATGTTTTTTCAAGGAATTCAAGCTTTGAAACACGAAGATCTAATCAAGATCCAGAAAGATTTTCAAAAGGGTTTTCAGTAAAATGAAGAATGAGTTAGTTTTCAAGGATTTAACGAAACAGTAGTTTGTGATTTCAGAATCTTCATAAATTTTAAAAAAGTACCCTTAGGATTCTCCATACCATTCGCCCTACTGAAACCTTTTTGGGGTCATTTTAGGGTTTTCTTGCCGTAAAATATATTAGGAAAGTAAGTAATTTTCGGATTCATCGTTTCACTTTTCAGAAAAGTTTAGAAAACTACATTTCCTATAACCTCTATTTTTGGAAGGTAGATCTAGAAAAATTAGGGTCATTAGAAAAAGTGGTCGCAAAAATTTTAAGTGTCAGGGATTTTAGGGATATTAGTGAATCGTACAATAACTAAAAACAAACAGAAAAACTTATTTTGTCAGATTTGGTTACAACCAATAGTATACATGTCAGACCTCTACAACACGAATTGTTACAGTGGACCTCACTTGTCGGCTACGTTTTAGAGGGTCACTTTCACAGATACATGGCTTCGAAGCAACATATCGAGATGGAATAAAAAAACGCTAAACCGCATCACACCCTGTCTATTGCAACTCCATGATACATTCAAGGAAAAACAATATCTTGCGAAGCAGCATAACAGGGAGAATACACAAAATAGACCAAGACGTCAGGAGATAATGCTTGTCGAAGAAGCAAGAAAATTTAAACCCTGACAGTTAGAACCAGTATTCTTCTCAGCAGAAGATATTCCAGAAGGAGGATCGAGCAACAATCCTTTTGTAATAACTACAATTGTAAATAGAAAATCACTGTCAAAAATATTATTCGACCCAAGAAGTTCTGTCGACGTCCTCTTCGGAGCAGCTTACAGACAATTCTTCGAAGACACCCCAATGACATCATCCGACTACACAATATATGGATTTAACGGGAAAGCGTCAAAACCAAAGGGGAGGTATCCCTGCCAATTTATGTAGGATCGATGAAGTTGCTAACCACATTCTGCGTTTTGGACATCGAATCATTGTATTATGCAATACTAGGACGACCATGGTTACACGGGCTTTTAGGAGTAGCATCAACATTACATCCAAAACTCTGGTTTCCAACGCCCTTGGGCATAGGTGAAATTATTGGTGATACTATGGAGTCACAAAGCTGTCATATGAAGGATATCGAGCAGTGAAGGCACACGAGGCGTAATCGATGGGAACATCGAAGAAAGAAAGAGTAGAGGTCATCAGAAAAGAAATTAATCAAGTCATCGAAGGTAACCGCGAAGCAATCACAAAGGAAGCTCCAAAAGACCCCAGCCCTATGAGCGAGGAAACACCAAACTTCACGCCAACAGAGCCTACTGCCGATGTAAATATTGGAACTGCTGAGGAGCCAAAAATCGTAAAAATTGGGAAGCTAATGGGAGAGCACAAAGGATGGAGTTGGAAAATTTATTGAATGAGTATGCAGATGTGTTTGCTTGGAGATGAGTGAGATTCTAGGGATCGATCCAAGTTTAGCATGTCATCACCTAGACATCAATCCTTCGATGCATCCATTCAAGCAAAGACCAAGAAAACTTGCAGATGTGTACCAGGAGGCAGTGGAATCCAAACTTGTAATACCCCGATTCGGCAGGTAGGGTTCGCCGAATGGAATATAAGTAATTATTTCTCCTTTCATAACACCGAGGCCTTTTCAAGCATAATTAACTCAGAAGTTGGAAAAAAAACTCTGCAGTTAAGCGTGCTCGGGCGGGAGTAGCCCAGGGATGGGTGACCTCCCGGGAAGTTGCTGCCGGATGACCGCAGCGGTGCCCGTTGAAAACCCCACACTACCGGATGACCGCAGTGGTTAAGTGGGGACAATATCGGTGGAGGGACGGGTCGTTACAGATGGTATCAGAGCTGACGACGGTCACCTGTGGAGGGTGGGAGAGTACGCTGGACGGGTTGTGTGCCAGGTAGCTCGTCTCATGAGGGGCAGGGAACGTCGGAGATCTGGGCTTGAAAAATATATTCCGGAGCCGAGGACGGCTCCAATTTAAAGGTGGTGGTAATGTAATACCCCGATTCGGCGGTGGTTGGCCGAACGGTGGAATATAGGTAATGAATTCTCCTTTCATAACACCGAGGCCTTTTCAAGCATAATTAACTCAGCAGTTGGAAAAAACTCTGCAGTTAAGCGTGCTCGGGCGGGAGTAGTCCAGGGATGGGTGACCTCCCGGAAAGTTGCTGCTGGATGACCGCAGCGGTGCCCGTTGAAAACTCCACACTGCCGGATGACCGCAGTGGTTAAGTGGGGACAATATCGGTGGAGGGACGGGTCGTTACAGATGGTATCAGAGCCGACGACGGTTCACCTGTCGAGGGTGAGAGAGTACGCTGGACGGGTTGTGTGCCAGGTAGCTCGTCTCATGAGGGGCAGGGAACGTCAGAGATCTGGGCTTGAAAAATATATATTCCGAAGCCGAGGACGGCTCCAATTTAAAAGTGGTGGTATTGTAATACCCCGATTCGGCGGTGGTTGGCCGAACAATGGAATATAAGTAATGGTTTGTCCTTTCCTAACACCGAGGCTTTTCAAGCATAATTTACTCAGCAATTGGAAAAACTTTGCAGTTAAGCGTGCTCGGGCGGGAGTAGTCCAGGGATGGGTGACCTCCCGGGAAGTTGCTGCCGGATGACCGCAGCGGCGCCCGTTGAAAACCCCACACGCCGGATGACCGCAGTGGTTAAGTGGGGACAGTATCGGTGGCGGGATGGGTAGTTACAGATGGTATCAGAGCTGACGACGGTTCACCTTTCGAGGGTGGGAGAGTACGCTGGACGGGTTGTGTTCCAGGTAGCTCGTCTCACGAGGGACAAGGAACGTCGGAGATCGGGTCGTTACAGATGGTATCAGAGCCGACGACGGTTCACCTGTCGAGGGTGGGAGAGTACGCTGGACGGGTTGTGTGCCAGGTAGCTCGTCTCATGAGGGACATGGAACGTCGGAGATCTGGACTTGAAAAATATATTCCGGAGCCGGGGACGGCTCCAATTTAAAGGTGGTGGTATTGTAATACCCCGATTCGGCAGGTAGGGTTCGCCGAATGGAATATAAGTAATTATTTCTCCTTTCATAACACCGAGGCCTTTTCAAGCATAATTAACTCAGCAGTTGGAAAAAACTCTGCAGTTAAGCGTGCTCGGGCGGGAGTAGTCCAGGGATGGGTGACCTCCCGGGAAGTTGCTGCCGGATGACCGCAGCGGCGCCCGTTGAAAAACCTACACTGTCGGATGACCGCAGTGGTTAAGTGGGGACAATATCGGTAGAGGGACGGGTCGTTACAAAACTCAACAAGATGATAACAACAGGAATAATAAAGAAAATTCAATATGTGGATTGGATCTCTTACATGGTGATAGTCCTGAAGAAGAACAAAGGAGTACGAATCTGCATCGATTTCAGCAATTTAAACAAGGCATGTCCGAAGGACCCTCACTCTTTGCCAAGCATTGATCAAATGGTAGACTCCACAGCAGGGCACGAGTTGTTGAGCTTCACAGACTGTTATTCTGGGTATAACCAAATTCCTTTAGCAGAAGAAGACCAAATGCACACAGCCTTCATCACAACCAACGGATTATTCTGTTACACCCGCATGCCATTTGGTTTGAAGAACGCAGGTGCAACATATCAAAAAGCTATGGAAAACATCTTTCGTCCTTGGTTGAAGAAAACGGTGGAGGCATACTTCGATGATATGTTGGTGAAAAGAAAAAAGGCAGAAACACATGTGGGAGACCTGCGAGAAATATTGGAAAAGATGCGACAAATCAACATGAAGATCAACCCTGCTAAGTGCTTATCGGAGTTACTTCGGGAAATTTTTTGGGATATATGTGTAGTTACGAAAACAGGAATCGAAGCACACCCAGCAAAGGTGCAGGCAATCCGAGATATGCCTTCTCCAACAACAGTAAAAGACGTGCAAACATTAAGTGGAAGGATAACAGCCCTGAGTAGATTTATTTCTCGATCCTCGGATCAGTGCAAATAATTTTTTAGTATTCTAAGAAAACGGGAAAATTTATATGGACAGACGAAAGAGAGGCATCATTTCAAGGAATTAAAAACTACTTGGCAGGACTACCGGCTTTGCAACGACCAGAAAAGGACGAAGGTCTGTGATTATCCATTGCAGCCAATTCAGACGCCATCACTGCGGTGCTCGTAACCACAAGGGATGGAGAAAAACCAGTATATTACATCAGTAGGACGCTCTTTCCAGTAGAGAAAAAGTATACTAAGTTAGAGCATCTCATACCCGCCTCTCAATTCATCAACCACCATCACTTCTTTATTTTCACCGATGGGCCCCTTGCACTCGGTATCTTCCCCCCTCACATCATCTTCTACATCACCATTATTACCCCCATTATCTTCCTCGACGTTGTCTTCATCATCTTCGTCATCACTAGTTTCTTCCTCGGAGTCCTCAGAACTCAACTCGCCAGCAGATTTCTTCGCTATCATCTCTTGAACCAAAATCTGAACCTTCTCAAGAGAAATCAAATTGGCATCGGACTCCAACTTAACATTAGGGTCATCCATGCCTTTAGGATACACCATTGGTTTCATCCCGAAGCTTCTAAAGATATCACGAGTATGTACGCGGCTAAAAAGTATCGTTCTCCTCGGTTCATCATCTACAAACTGCTGCTGAGAAGCAATTTTTTCCTCAACCTTGTTGTTCATGATAGCATTATGATTATCCTTTAACGAAGCACATTTTCCCTCCTTATTCTTCAAATCTAACTGCAGCTTCGTCACCAACTCAGTTTAAGTTTTCAAATCTGCGGAATAAGTATCTCGATAATGGGCAGCCTCCTCGAGTTGCTTTTCCAAATTGGTCACAGTACCTACTCGCAAACAACATAAAATCAGCTCGACAACGCTAACGGCGAAATCTCAGAAGCTTTAAACTTAGAATTGTCTTACCTTTAAGCCTCGAAATTTCAGCATGAAGATCCTCTTTCTCATGACGTAGCTCTCGAGCTCTCCGTCGAGACGAGAAATCTCTTTCCCTTGTGCTTTAGATAGATTCAGTAGGTACATACCATGATGATAAGACTGCAAAGAAAATATCATTAGCAACAACATAAACAAACAAAATTTAACGTTCAAAGAAAATACTCACTCACCCCTTCGAGGAAAGCTTGATGACTGGCCCATTCTGAATCAAACGTCCTGCCATCCCAAACCCTAGAAAAAGCCTGTGAAATAAAATTTGCGAGTCCATCATCGAGGCGGACCTCCGAAGGATTCTTAGCATAAGCCTTTAAATGATCAGCAATGTCCTGGGCAAAGGGGCCAGTTCGAAAACAACTCTCCATAAATTTCTTAATTTCCTCTTCGGAATAAGATCTATGGGAAAAACTTTGAGGTAGCAAGGAACCATCGAGTAAAGGCTCAAAGGATTGCAACTTGGAAACATCAATCAGTTGTTGATTGCTCCCATAAACATCTAAGTGCACACCAGAAACAGGAAGGCTTAATTCAAACTCAACATCATAAGGAGAAGCAGAGGCATGCAGATGCAGCGACCTTCTTCGTTACAACATCTTCGCCTCGAGAGCATTCCGACAGAGGTTTTCTCGAAGGCTGTTGTAGATGGTGAAAAAATTGGACAGGGGTAAAGACGTAAAATATCCCTCTATTATGTCTCACCAAGAGGCGATTGCTTATTCGGGGAAATTTCTGTAGCTCAGAATGCAACCCGTTCTGCAAGCTGAATATGCTCTTTATGAGTTCCCTCTTATAGCTTCCGAGTGGAGAGAATAACATCATAGTACAGAGCCAGACAAGCCACCTATACACAAAGCCACCAATTTTTTGATATCGACATAACTTCGAATTTCTCAACATAGGAGCTAAATTACTCACTGGTGTCATGATGGAGAACTAATAGAGACGTATCCATATGGATTTCCTATTGAAAAACCTCAGATGTACCACGGCTCTAGGCATGTCCAGAGCTTCCTGAGTAACATATGACAGCTGAAACATCTTAAATACACCTAAACAGGTCATAACTATGAGTAATATGCAAACAACTCAAACATGCCTAAACAGGTCACCTAATATGCCATAGCTAAAAGACAACATGACTTAAAACACTATGGTCAAAGGAATTATGGCCAAATACACCACGAGAAGTGATAAAGACCATGGCCCAAATATGGCCATGGCCACAAAATTGCTTTAGCCAAAGGCATAGACCTTGGCAAGAAAAAAAACATGGCGCCATCCATCCATGGCCAAATGACAAGGCCATGACACCATGCACCCATCCATGTCGCTATGAAGATCAGCCTTGGCCAAAGGCCAAGGCCATGACGCCATCCATGGTGCTACAAGATCATCCTTGGCCAAAGGCCAAGGCCATGACGCCATCCATGGCGCTACAAAATCAGCCTTGGTGACGCCATCCATCCATCCATGGCGCCACATCCACCCAGCCTTGGCCAAAGGCCAAGGCCATGGCGCCATATCCGTTTATGTTTCATGTTTCATATTTCATGTTTCATAGCATCTCTGAGGGATTATGGGTATATTCATAACTTGAGACTCGATGAGTTTCCAAAGTCACTCACTGGAGAAGCCCACGAATGGTAAACCCGTTTCACACCAAGAGATACCGGTACCTGGAATGAGTTAGTGAATGCCTTATTCAAAGAGTACCTTTTCGGGAAGGTGACTCTTTCTGACCTAAGCAAGATGCGTCAGAAAAACAGTGAATGTCCACAAAATTATGTGAAGAGATTCAAGGGACAAGCGCTCGGTTGTTGCACCTCAGATATAACATAATCACAACTGGTGAAAGTCTGCACAAATACCATGTCCACCATATATCGACCCCTCTTAGAAGACCTCCAATTCTAGACCCTGTCCGAGCTCCAGGAATCGGCAGCACAGTCAGTTACAATGATACCTACTTTGAGAGAAAAGACTCGATTCTTTAAGTATGGTAGCCCTCAAGAAACCAATGGAGGTCATCCGCCCGGAAGCTCGCTCTCAATGGATGAAAACAACAAGAAGAGGAAAGCTCAAACATCTCCTGCTGGACGCGAAACATTGAACTCAACAACCTCAACAAATAACTCAACACGGGTACCTGAAGAATGTGCGTGGCGACAACAAGACAACGTTAATCTTTTGGACAACATATCATCAAAAGAGGCAAGGGAACTGCTGAATTCCTGGATCCAAGACAAGTCACTAGAGCTGCCCCGGATTCAGAAAGCTCCTACCCCCGAAGAGATGATGCATCCACAATACTTTCACTACCACAGGAGGGTCAGTCACGCCATAACCCAATGCAATGGCTTCAAACGTGTACTCAAGGACCGCATCCTCAACACTAAAGCATATCCCGACAAGTTACACCCCGGACCTCAATATATTCAGACTCTTACCGTTCACAAAAAATCGATAAATCAAAAGGTGGAAAACTTGATGCATCAATTGTGCGAGATTCTATGCTTCTCAAGACCTAAGCGCAAAGACATGTTCACTGCACTAAACTATGTGGTATCAGGAAGACAACTACCACTTGTAAAAGTAGAGAACCAACAACAATTGGCGCAAGGGAAGGCCTCTGTGGAGTATGACTGGGGACTGCTAGCCAGACAAGGTTGGGGACTCCTCACTACTGTGTATTTATATGGTGTAGAGTTTCCCAATACACTAGTAGACCCAGGAACGAAATAAACATCATTGCTTCCAAGACGCTAGAAGTTGTGGGGATTACGCTACATGACGTCGTCCACTCACCAAAAACATTAGAAGACCCGGAGGGAAGGACAATAACAACTCACGGACGTGTCGTTCCACAGATAAAGATCGTCGAGGTACAAACAAAAGCTGAGCTCCACGTCGTCACTCAAGACTTTGAATACGACATGATCTTAGGCCACCATTGGTTTGACGACAACCAGAGCCTACTCAACAAGGCACGACACCACCAGGGAATTCGAGTCAACCTGAAGGCTCACAGGTAGCAATGATGTCCTTAAAAGGGGAATCAGAAAACTTAACGGACGTTGAAGGGGAACCATAAGAAGGTGTCTCGACCAGATGCTTCCAGGGACGGGGAAAGGAGACACCCCCACGACTCGAAACCAACACCGCTTTGGTCACAAGGTACGAGTGGATAACACATCCCGTTCAATATTTTAAGAAATGGGTAATCTTTTCTTCTAAGCGTGATACCCTTAGTATAATGTTCAATAAGTTAAACATATAAGGTAAAGACTTCAAGGATAATCGAACTCTCAATCACTCTCGGAAACCACTCCTAAACAAGAAATTCTACAAAACATGGACTCCACCAATCAGAGAGTTTAAGATAGATGAATGGGTGATGAAGACATCTCGTCGAAGAGGAGACCGACCTACGGGGCCGTGTATAGTCGCCAGGTCCAAGTTAAGTGGATATTACAAATTGGTTTCTGTCAAGCACGGATACAAGGATATGTCTACTATACATAAGAAATGGGTCCAAGCATATCTAGGTTAATCTTTAGATTCATGTAAAAAAAAAAAAAACTTTATGGCTCCATAACGTGAAGTCAAAATATCAGACTTAATTTCTAGCTATCTTTCAAAGAAATTAAAAAAAAAAATCTAAACCAATCTCTAGAAACACACCCAAGTTCTGAAAAACCTATCTAGAAAGAAAATCGACCTCAACTCTTCAGAAAGTACCAAACAATACTTTACAATCGAACTTCTTATGGGCGTTCTTGTTCTCATGGAGAGCTTCCTCCTCCTCCAAATACTTAGCCTTCAGTTCAGTAACCTCTTTCTCCTTCATAGCCAAAACCTCATCTGTAGCAGCATCGGCCTGAGCCTTAAAACCCTTTCGCTGCTTAAACCTATCCCGCAGCCAAGATACATTAAAGGATTGACTCTCAGCAGTAGTTATGGCGTCTTCCCAGTCTTGCAACATACCCGTCTCGACGTCGCGCATGGAATACTCACGCATATCGTTAATACGCTCCAATAAGGAACCAACCACCATATCCGCCAAAGTACGATTAACACCTTCACTAGCGATGTGCCCGAACCTGTTCCAGATGCGAGTGTACATATCTCTATACGCCTCTGGTATGACGAAGCCACCAACTGCCACATAGCCCTTTCTGACTCTACTCAGAAGAGAGAACGCAACACCACGGCCCGGGTAGAGGGCCTCCATCTCGGCATCACTGACGTCTTCGGAACCGGAAGCCTCGATCTCCTCAGTGTTATTATCAGAAATGTCCCCTTCATCCACATCGTCCTCAGAAAGATTAACATCCTCGGTCATTATTATCTCATTGCTCCTGGGCGAGCTAAGCCCCTCCACGAACTAAAAAAAAAAGGGAAGAGGAGGTTGTCCTAACAGGTGATAGCTCAGGATTTTATCTACAAAAGTAGGGGCTGATCATAAAAAACGGAGGTCGTATGAGTTTTTCGCAACGATTTTCGTATGATGGTGCAAATCTGAAATAAAAAGAAGAAAGGATGCAAGGAACTCACCGTATTAGGACTCTTCGCCTCACGGAAAGGTGAAGAATTATCATTCCTTTCAAATATCTCCTGATCTCCATCATCGACATTTGAAGACCCCATGGGATCGTTGCCTCTTGGATGGTTCGCCTACAACAGAGAACATAAAGATGTGACTCTCACCGACAGCGCTACATGCTAGGAAATGGAAGAACATCTACAATAACGTGAATCTCATTACCATCATATCGACGTCCTGGTCATCAACAGAGAACTCATATACCGCTGTCTGAGATACATATCCTCTAGGAAGCCTCATCCTAGGTCCTCTTCTTCTAGCGCCTCTAACAGGAGTCCCGTCAGCAAACTGGGGACTTGGAACAGGACTTACCTACGGGAGAGTAATGAAGAAGAGTAAAAAAGGGGGAATGGACATTCAGCGACCAACTATACGAACAAATTATGATCACGTCATCGTACCTAGGGGGGGGGAGGTGACAAGAGCACCTTGGCCAACGCCCTGACCACTGACAAAACAATGGAGGATTTCAAGAGTGTTGTTCCAAAACTCATGATATTCGGAAGTCACCCTCACAGGTCTGTGAGAATAAACGAAAGGAAAATGACGATTGGGATAAAGTGACGCATCAAGCGAGGCCCGCAACACCGCTACAGAGGGCATGGGAAGCGACCTCGCGGGGACATCTTGATAGAAGCCCATCACTCTCGCCGCCCTGTCAATATTGTAAGGCATCACCACCTCTTCCCCACGAAAGTAGCCAAGGATGTATCCAGGAGTACTGTTGTTAACAAAGATAGCCCGCCCGTAAGACCGCTCGTCTCTCGAGGACCTGATCGTATCTCAACACCTGGCACATCTGTGAAAGTTGCAGGCTGGACAATCTTGGGAGAAGAATTAGTGCACCACGGAAGGAAATTAATATTCCTCTCATCATCCAGCAAATCTCCCATTTTTGAAGAAGCAGTGGGCAATCTGTTGATCCAATGCAAGATTCGGGGGCTCTCATTCAATTTCTTACCCAAACGAGGAGCGTTGGTAGGTCTATGAGCTTCGTAGTGCTCCCACAAGATTGCCTGGAAAAATGAGGTATTCAAGTGGGTGCTAACCCTCTTACCGGAAACCGACATATCCCGTACTAGAGCATCAAGCTGAGCATACTGAGAACCGAGAAATAAGCTAACGATAGGCAAACTCCAACCATGAGCAAGAAGAACAGCTAAAGGAACAACATGGGGTTTCAAAGTGCCAAGGGGAGCGTCAACGAAAAATGTCTTTAGACAACCAAAGTACCAGGAACGCTGCAATGCAAAGGGTGCTACCTGGTTTATCACCAGCCAGACTTGTGCCGCCTACATACCAGTGACAAGTCCATTCTATATAATTTTCATTCGCAAAAATTTCGGTCGCTTGCAATTCTTGAATCTTCTTGTTCAAAGTTTCGATCATCGCATTTTGATCCGAGGTGTAGCCGGAAGATTCCCCAATATTGGGAGGTGATATAAATTGGCAACCGCCTCTAAAGAAATGGTTAACTCACCCCAGCTTATCACAAAAGTTTTGGTCGCTCTACACCAACGAAGAAGGAAAGTAACAATAGCACTGGCGTCTTTACATATTTTCAAACTCCCAGTTGCTTTCACCGCATAGAAGATGCCTGCTCACTCTAAAATTGGCTGAACCTTCTTGTTCGTTAACATGAAATCGTACCAAGCACAACATTGTGTCACGGGAAACTGAAGAACTCTGAAGTCAACGGGCACGCCAGCATGAATATTGGATTTTAGTCGAAACCTAATAGTCTTGTTAGGGCATTGTCCGGTCAAACCCACTAGCGTTGGTATGTCAAGCTGGTTGTCAGTTTTAGGTGTCAAAACACAATTCTTGATTTAGTCTACTAGAGTTTAGATTTCGGAATCGAGATATGGACTAAGTAGTAGAAACCTTAAAGACGAAGACTGTGAAGACAAAGAAGACATCAATTATTCTTCATCGACAAAAGGTTAGTAAGAGTTATGACTTTTATGGAAATTCTTCTATTCTACTTACTCTATCTTTCGAAATAGTCGGCTACTTTAGTAGTGATATAATAGTGATTGAGATCATGTTCTTGTCTACATGACCATGAGTTATGTTGGTATTTGTTCCCACGAATACTAAGTTTACAAGAATGCATGAGATAGATTCGATACCATTTGTCCATTGCAATGGTTTGCTTGCAAATCATTAGTTGGATATGGGTGAATCTAAAGGAGTACTCTTGAGAAAGAGTCCAATGGATTACAGCTGAGGACGTACACACGTCTAAGTCCTGGCTAAGCCCAGAACTTGCAGCGAATCCAAGTTTGGCCAAATCTGAATGGCGAACGGTAGTGATGCAAAGCTGTGTCTATTTACAAAAGTTATGCTTTTTCTCACGATCAAGAACTTTTGATTGTATGATTTTTAGGGTTTTCACAAACGCATACTCTTTTCAAAAAAATTGGCTAAGGTAAAGAGATCATAAACAAAGGAATACTGGATAACATCAAAATTGTTTGTCCAGGTTAGTCTTTGCAAGTTGTTCTTTATTGAATAACACCACACGGGGGAGAGTTCTTAACTTGAACTTGCGCTTAATAACAAATCTTTTTAGGGAGCGTGGTTGTGGAATATTAGGAGAAAACTGTGTCTATATTTCTCCAAAGATGAATCAACTTAGAGATCATCGTTCTGATTTCCTAGTTATGTCATCTTAAACTCGGTATGCGAGTACTTAGCTTAACCTATCCTCATAGGTTTATGAAACCCTAGTCTCGAACTATTTTGTCATATTTTTGTGACAAATAGGGGGAGAATACATATGGGTTCTTGTTCTTGTGGTGCATAACCATAGAGGGAGAACATCATGTGCTTACTTGTTGTGCTTTTTCAAAGTATCAAGTAAGGGGGAGTAATTAAAGCTGAGAAGAAGCTTCATATCAGGAATGAGTAGAATCACTTTAAAAGTTTTGATACACAGACTTTAAAGTTTGCTCAGATTCTTACTCTTTGCACAAACAACATGTGGGATTAGCATATTAACCCATGTAAGCTTGAGCGAACCTGCGTGGTTGTTTGAGCTGGATATGTTGTAGCCGTTGTCTACGGATTCATCAACAAGAGTTAAACGAACACATCAAGACTCAAGGGAGAAGTTGAAGAATTCAAGAAATCAAGATACATTTGGTTACTACTTAATTGTATATCTTTTGAATCCATATGTAAATTGGTTTTGTCACTAAAATTGACAAAGGGGGAGATTGTTAGGGCATTGTCCGGACAAACCCACTAGCGTTGGTATGTCAAGCTGGTTGTCAGTTTTAGGTGTCAAAACACAATTCTTGATTTAGCCTACTAGATTTTAGGTTTCGGAATTGGGATATGGACTAAGTAGTAGAGATCTTGAAGACGAAGATTGTGAAGACAAAGAAGACATCAATTATTCTTCATCGACAAAAGGTTAGTAGGAGTTATGACTTTTATGGAAATTCTTCTATTCTACTTACTCTATCTTTCGAAATAGTCGGCTACTTTAGTAGTGATACTAATAGCGATTGAGATCGTGTTCTTGTCTACATGACCATGAGTTATGTTGGTATTTGTTCCCACGAATACTAAGTTTACAAGAATGCATGAGATAGATTCGATACCATTTGTCCATTGCAATGGTTTGCTTGCAAATCACTTGTAGGATATGGGTGAATCTAAAAAAGTACTTGATGAGTGTCGAATTCAACAAAAATATATTCC
This sequence comes from Papaver nudicaule, assembly GCA_023529015.1. Lineage (NCBI taxonomy): Eukaryota > Viridiplantae > Streptophyta > Magnoliopsida > Ranunculales > Papaveraceae > Papaver > Papaver nudicaule. The sequence goes on from JAJJMA010039119.1 coordinate 17,008, forward strand.
TTACTTCTCTTAC
>JAJJMA010039135.1:0-20105 GCA_023529015.1 Papaver nudicaule
GTAATGGGTAGTGTGCATGACTGGCGGTTAGGTTATTCTCACGGGAGTAACCCCATGATTCCACTATTTTTGAACATGCTATAAATAGATGACTCCATCTGTTTTCCAAGGATAAGACAACTCGAATTCAATTCACAACAAAACTTATAAGCTACTACTTACAAGCCATAAGTTTACGTGAAATCCTTGCAGACCTTAAAGAAAACCAGTCTGTCATCGACAACCCTTATTCTTCTAAGTTGTTCAGAGACCACACATAGCATCTTTTCACCTTGAAATACCTGATCTCATTCTTTCTCTGCTTTCCTCCCTAAGACTAACCCTATCTCCTCATTTGTGACCGAAGCAAGTCTGGAACAGCCACTGTATTGGTTTAGGCTAGATTTGTCCGACTTTGATCTCTCGAACTTGAAAGTACTCTTTTACAGTACATTTTTTTTCACCCTAAAATAATAGGGAAAGTTACCAGCAAAAGACTAAAGCTTCATTCCTTGTCCTAGCCAAGTGGAATGCGGTATTTGCCCGAGCCGACCCTGTGTGTTGCGATTCTTTAGCCTTGTTGCTTGAGCTAACGCAACAATAGTCTGTCTTATGCGAAAAAGGTTTAGCTAAAGGCTTTGGCCCGAGCTATGCGAAGTGGCACTGTTATCCATACTAGCATCCTATGCTTAGCATGTCCATTTGTAACCGAGACGGCTACCTATCTTTCGAACTATGTGGTGCTTGATGCCTTTCCTGGCAGCACAAGGTAATTCATATCATCTTATACTCCACGCGGTCCTGAAGTCCAGAGATGATTGTCATCAAAGAGGGGTTCGCTGCAGAGAGTGTCGCGTCACGGGGATTTATACCCAAAGGCCGCCGCGCCTAAGGCTAAAATTTCCGGTCCGTCACAGAAACACACACATGAAAACTCAGCCACGGATCACCGAAAAGTTTACTTAGCTCGTCTTTCGAAGAAAAAAAATCATCAGTCGCTTTCGCATTCATTCATTATATAGGAAAAATAATTTTCAAAAACCGCACCTTTGATTATTTTCATAGTTAGAATCTGCCTCCGAAAAAACGTGTAGGTACGCCCTTGAATCTTACTTGCAAAACTATTTGCTTGGCGCAACCTTGAAAAGCTTTCCCGCACATGTAGCTCGAATTCCGGAGGTAGCAACATGAAAATTTTCTTTTCCAGCGATCAGTCCTCCGCACAAAAAGGATACGCAGATCTGCTAACCAATATCATCTTGCGGACCAATAACAATCGGTATCAATATCTCTTCGAAAGTTACTTCTCCGCAACCCCACCAAAAAATCATAAAACTAGGGAAATCTAACTACACATCCAAGATACGCTGAAAACCGCAGGATAAGTTTCGTAAGCCAGTGAGAGTTGTTGCGTGTGACCTAACCTCGGTTGTTGGTCACTTGCAAATCCAGTAGCTCACACCAAAACCCAAGCCTTCATCAATCAAAATCGAAAGCAGGTATCCGCATAAAAATCATCAATCGAAAGAAAAAGCAATGAGCCTCAACGCAGCCAATGCACTAAGAAAAACAGAGAAAGCGGAGTCAGCAGAGATCCACGAACCAGTGCAGCGTCAAAGAATGCACATACGGCGCGGAAAATCATCACAACCAAGGAGCCCACTCAACAAAGATAAATATTGGAGCTAACTACGGTTGACTGATGGAACTAACGAGTTTGGTAGCAGCGCAGACATCAACAACGGAAGCGCTAGTCAGAGACATAAAAAAACAGCTCAGTCAGGATAAGCATACCACAATTCCTACTACGAAAATTTTTCTTCCATATATTTAGCGTCGCATGATAAATTTATTTCCAATTATTTTATGCGCATAGGAATGCATGTTACCTCTGAGGCTAACCCTCAAAGTCCTGAGAAGATTAAATATATATTTCTCGTAGTTAATCTAAGAAAAAACATATTTTACTTAGTTTCAAATTTTCCAAATAATTTATGCGCAAAGGAAAGCATGTTTCCTCCGCGGCTAACCTTCAAGTCCGGAGAAGATTAGATTTACCTCCAATTACCTATGAAAAAGCTTAATACATATTCACAATACAATATTATAATAGTAAACGCATGATAACAAATTATCGATGGGAAAGCGCACTTCGCACTCACCCATCTACCTTTTCTACTAATCTTTTTACTTACATTGTCTCTTTAGAAAAAAACAGACATGTCAGAACAAAAGTTCGCAACACATAACGAATAATACATAACCATTTTATCCTCAAATAATAACACAGAGCGGAGGAGCTGACAAAGGAAAGACCACCAATATTCAAGCACGAAAAAAGATATGTATCTGCACTTAGCATTACAAACGCAAAAACCTTTAAATATCTTTCCAATTTTCGGAATTTCAAACTCCTGTTTCAAAAGAAAAAAACGCAAGGATATAACTTTTTTCATTTTCAAAACAATTTTATCGGGAACATAAAGTGCAAAACTATCGCGCGAAGATATGTACGAAAAAGATATATGATCGAAACAAAGTAATACTGAGAGCCCAACAAAGATCGGGAGTCCTCCGCCACATCATTACCTCAGAAGGGGACAAATATCGCATCCGACAACTAATGCAAAATTAAATTTCTTCGCAATACTGAAAATCACATAGTCAGAAAGCACATGTTTCGGACCAAAAAATAAAACCGCAACATTAAAAAGTAAATTGATCCATTTTTTCATAGATATGAAAAGTGCTTACAAAGATTTTCAAAAAAGAAAAACAACAAGTTAATCGAATTTAAACCCCAAGTAGCTTATTTTAATTCTTTACAACTTTCTCTAACAGCCGCAATCCAGCGGCGGTACGTATCCTGCAGTTCTTTAGAAGCACAAGACAGGTCATCATCAGCAATATCGATGCAAAGTTCACAGGGGGCATCAAAATCAGAATTCGGCTTCTTATCAAGGACAGAGTGGCCGCTGGCATCAATCAAATACTCCGCAACGAACATGAATTTATGTGCATAATATATCTCAGTTTCAATCGCCTCACGATATTCGGCTTCAAGTTTCACGATATTCTCCTTGGACCGCTGAAGATCTTCACGAACATTGTAGTAGGTACAAGGAGATCCTTTCGGCTTCTTTGCAAAAAATGAGTCATCAAAGAAGAACTAAAGAGAACTAAAGAAGACAAAGTACAATAAAAATCCTTATTTCTCCTGGAAGAATTGCGAGCAGCATCAACGTAAGCCTTATCACCAGCCATTTTCGAAGAAATGAAGAAACAGAAGAAGATCTTTTTTCACCAAAGAAGATAAAAAGGAAAAAAGTTTTCCAGGGAAGAAATGATGAACAACTGCTTCATCACCAGTAATTTAAAACTTCAAGATTCATGTGAAAACCCAATTTCACCCTCGACACACGAAACGACACGACGCGACGCATCATCAACAGTAATCGCACCAGCGCAGCACATCTGCAAAGAAGAAGAAAGGTCCGCCAAGACAGCAACAGACATCCGCATCAAACCGCACCAGCAAACCGACTAAGGAAAGAACCAGACAACGCACACCATAATCATCCGCAAAGAGCAGAAGAGCATCCGTAGAAGCACAAGATAAAGAAGTGCTTCCTCCGAAATAAATCATCCCCAATGTTCATAAAAAAAGGGAACATTGTGGGTGCCATATTTCATATGTATCCCTTAAGAGCGCAGAGCCACCGCAAGACTACAGAAAACAACGCACCACCAGCGGGCCAGCGACATAGAAACTATGTAATCGTAGGACATATAGTCATACGCCCTCCGCTGCGCGGAGTAAGTCCTAATGTAACCGACATGGTTAGTTGTAACAACTTATAGCCTAGTAGTACTGGATCACAGAGGGGTTGTCCTCAATGATCTCTATAAGTAAAGACTCTCTTCCCTTAAGAGAGAGGTCGAACTTTTGGTGGTGTTCTTGACTTGCGCATTGACCCCCTTTAGGCTTCTATTGGAGAGTGTTTTTTGATACCAACTAGTGCACGTGAGTAGAAATACCCCGGGGTAGTTGAGCCTAGCAAATTTCTAGCAGGTACACTTAAAGTACAAAGACTCACCTTGTGGTGCGAGATTTCTCACAAACCCCTGGATCGCTTATTCGCTTGTAGTGAACATCATAATGTTCTGCTAATTAGATTAGCTTAGCTATTTCAGAATGACTTAATGCATCTAATGGATGTGGTTACATCATATCTCTATGGGGATCTTGATACAGACAAATTAATGAAAGGGTTAGACGACTTTCGATTTTCCGAAACAAGTAACTCTAAACCACAAAGTGCGTTTGTAATTCATTTGAGACGCTCACTTGACGGATTAAAATAATCTGGACGGATGGGGTATACACGTCTAAGTGATTACTTGATTGCAAAGGTATATACAAATAATGAAATGTGCCCTTGCGTGTTCATAAAGAAAACGAGTTCCGGATTTGCAATCATAGTTGTCTATGTCTAGTTTGTCAACGATATGAACATAATAGGTACTCTTGACGAAGTAAGAAAAACCCCGAGCTATTTGAAATCCGAATTTGAGATGAAAGATCTTGGGAAAACTCGGATGTGTCTAGAACTTTCACTAGAACACCAAGCTTGTAGAATATTAATCCATCAGTTTGCATATGTCAAAATGATACTCAGGCAATTTAATATGGACAAAGGGCACCCGGCTATCACTCCCATGATTGGATACTCAGGCAATTTAATATGGACAAAGGGCACCCGGCTAGCACTCCCATGATTGGTCGAACTTTAAATGTACATAAAGATCCATTTCGTCCAAAGGAAGATGACGAAGATGTGTTGGAACCGAATATCCCTATCTAAATGAAATATGCGCATCATTATACTTAGCAAAATGTACTCGGTCAAATATCTCGTTCTAATGTATTGTAACCCCTTACACTAAAACCCTAAACAATGTTTTGGTTGGTTTTGCTGATGCGGGGTACCTCTTAGTCCACATAAAGGTCGATCCCACACTGGAATTCAGTTCATTGTTGGGAATACTTCAATATCCTGGAGATTGACCAAGAAGATCCTAGTGGCTACCTCCATGAACCGCTATGAAATCATTTTCCTACATGAGGTGATTCGTGAGCGTATATAGTTTAGGTCGATCATTGCACATGTGGTTTGAGTTATACCACCGAAGAGCCAACTTGCATGTACGGAGATTATGCAACCTGCATCGAAAAGATCAAGCAAGGGTATCTCAAAGGTGATAACACAGAGCATATATCATCGAAGTTCTTTTACAATCAGCAACAATAATGTCTTCATGTAAAGTCTGATGAAAACGTGGCATAAATAATTACAAGTCATTGCCTAATTCCACATTTGAAAAACATATGAGTATATGATTAAAAGAAACTTTCTGAACTCCCATGATCACATGTGAAAGGTATATGCCTAAATTAATTGTTCGACTCTCATGGTTGCATAACTGCGGAGAAATAAAGAACTTGTGTAACTGCAGAAATTGTCCAAACTCTCATTGTTTTATTGGACTAAAGAAATTATTCTACGTCAGGGGAAGCATCTAGTGGTATGTTATACTCTTTTTACCTTCAACGAGGTTATTTTTTCCCATAGGGTTTTGTTACTCGACAAGGTTTTTAGCGAGACAACTACAACAACTACACCTGGCGTAAATGTTGAATGTTGAAAACTTGAAGATTGCATTGATATTACTGAACTATATCGAAATCAAAGAAATGAAACACGATAGTAGGTCAAGTGAAACAACTTCTAGAAAGAAGCAAGAGTGTTATTCAGCATCAACAAAGGCGTACTTCTCGACTTATCGCGTAGTACTTTTTTTCCCTTCGTCAAGGATTTGTCCTTCTGGGTTTTGCCTTGTCAAGGTTTTAATGAAGCAACATGCACATTTGAATTTCTACAATTGATCCGCACAAAAGGGAGTGTTATGGGACCTTTAGCCCATGGATGTATGTCCAACTAGAGAGTTAGGTTTCCTCTTTACATATGTATAACAGTTACCACAACTATGTAATAGTGCTGCTTCTCCTCTTACCTCGTACCTAGAATAACTACAAAATGTAATTTATATCTTTGCACGGCTATATGGAAAGTTTTACCATCAAGGAGTTTGCCAAAAATGCCATAACTATAGTTAGCAGCGGAAAGTATCTACCTTCGTTCTTAAATTTCTTAGCTAGTTACCACTGAATAAGGGTACTGTTTTTCCAACAGATGGTCATAATCAAGAGGTTTTTAAAGAGGAGAAATGATACTAAATACAAAAAGCTTATCAGTTGATGCCTAAGTTTTCCAGAAGTTCAAGCAGATGAGATAATTTGGAGTCTGGACTCAGGGCGGAGCCAGGTGGGCTCATGTGGGATCATATGCACCCACAAAAATCTCATTTTTAGCTATAATAGGCTGCTTAGTTTGTAAATAAATTAAGTGTGGGTGCAAAGTATTAAGGGAAGATTAAAATTACGTGTGTTTTATAGTATGTATTCAAATGTGTCTTATGTTTATGTACATTTCATGTGCAAAAATACTTTTGTATGTCATTTTTAAGAAAAATACTTTAAAATTTTTTTGCGCCCTACGGCCGCAAAAATGTCGCACCCACAACCAAAACCTTCAGATCTCTATTTGCACAGATGACACCATCGTAGAGTAATATCATGATAATGTTGGTTAAAACGTTTCATATTTGTAAACAAAATTTATAGCTTCATCTTTAAATAAAAGCCATCAATCATGGAAGATATGATGAAAAGTAGAAAGCAAAGGAAGCTCGTATGAACCATACAAACTTCAATAAAATCCTAGCTTTACTTTTTTTCCTTCTTCAGCCTAGACGAGTAGAATGAATGATAGAAATGAGTATAGATCATGGAGTAACTCAGCAGACTTTTGTAAAACAAAAAATTGTGAAAAGTGTGCGTGAAGTTCAGAAAAGTAAAAGAAGCTAGGGCCTATGCTTACTGTTCCAAAAAAGTTCACAACTGAACTGCAACACCCATTGCAAAATGAAGAATATACCATGGCATGGGCACTGCATTAAGTAAGATATTGGTTGATCAGTCCAAACTAGACATTAACATGGAGTAATTTAAAAACAAAAAAAATTAACATGTCAAATCCAAGAAAATAACATGGAGAAAAAATTGTTTCATGGAAATTCGAGAAAAAAATAATCAAACAAGACAAACATTTACTGAAAAGAAGGAAAAACAAAATTTTGTTTACATTCTCCTGTTCCGTAATGAACTGGTTAGGAGCTAGTAGGTAGGAGGGGTTCTTATGGTTTGGTGAGATTGGAAGACTAGATGCTGAACCATCCAATAATTTTGGGTTGTTGGATTGTTTAAACAGATAAGATATAATACATATATATTAGATTTATTAAGATTTTGTAAAATATTCTTTTAACGCTGAACCATTCATCGTTTTCCCTATTTTTTTCCAGCAGTTCAGCTACTACCATCTGCTAGGAGAGGGGAAAGGCCACGCTTTTGGTGGAAGAAGTAGGCAAACTTGACCCATAAGAGTAAGGCAAAAAAACAAACTGGTTAATGTTTTTTCATTTACAACTAAACAAAGTTACAGTGGTCTGCCATTAAACAAAAAAGTAATATATAATGTGTAAAAACTGCTTAATTAATAAATCAAAAACCCACGTCCGTAAAGTTGCAATGCCATCACTCCCACGCCGTCATGCGCAACTAGATCTCATGATATAAATCTCTTCAATCCTCAGGTATGTATCCTTTGTGCAGAAAGGAAGATGATCTTTACTTCAATCCTCTTTTCTCCTTTCTGTTTCCCCTACCTGTCTTTCTTTTTTGTTGAAGGAAACAGAGATCCATCTGCATGAGAATCCAGTCTTTAAAGTGCTATTAATGAGAATCCAGTCTTTATTGAACACGCTGATAAGGATAATAACTAATATATACTGACTCGAACAAAAATGCCTCAACCTTTCTACATTTAATAAGGTTTTAGGAATTCCAACTAACAGCTGAAAGTAATCAAACAATAGAGAGGAGACTAATAACGTTGAAAGATAAATGGCCACTGATGAAAGCGTATCTTTTTTACAGATGAAACATTCGGTGTGGAGAGGAAGCACATCGATAAATGTGTACGCTTTCAAACATTTTCAAGAAAAGCAGAGACACAAGACGGCTGCAGAATCTTTATCTCCTTTCACCGTTCTTAGCACACTTGAAAGAAAAATTATTCAAAACTCAAAGCATGTAAGAAAGATAATTGTATTCTTTATCGACTAGTGACATCTAATTCTATGGCAACAACTTCTTGAAACTCTTCAGGCGTACTCAAATCATCGTTTGATCTTTTCTTTCAATACACGAACTCTGACCAATTCATGAGCTCGTACATATGTCCTAGACTCCTAGCTAAAGCAAATAAATACTCTAGCCTATATTCTTCCATGGTACTGGATCCACAACATCTTTTACTACCCCATCTTCCTCTATATCGACTGCACCTCCACCTCCACCTCTGCTTCCAAACCAAAGTTCTCAAGATACAGAAGCACGAAATTGGCTTAACAATGCTCGAAACAAAAGACAAAAGAAGTAATTTTGAAGTAGACATTTTATTTTCTTTTAATATTACTAAATTTATTTTGATTTTATATTTTACGCTCCCCGCACTTCATTTTTTTAGAACTTCACGAATTTCGCTTCTGATCTCTTCCGCTCCCGTCCTCGCTTCTGCTTCTGGTAACTAAGTATTGACTCATGTACTTTTAGTTCTCATAACTAAACTAAAAATACTTAATAGTATTTTTAATTTTGCTTCTATACAACATTTTTATTCGTCTAATTTTTAAACCTTAACCCCGTAACTTTATCCATTAGAATATATATCCACACACCTTCATTGAGATCCAATAAGAAACTAGGAACCCAAAGTTGATCCACCAGATTTTTGTTATAATCATCCAATCTAAGTGAGATACTCATGAGTTGTCAAAAAAAGGAAAAAAAAGGAACAAAGAAATGATACCCACTTCATAAAAGATCTCCAATAGTTTTGGTCAGCCAATGGTTTTGTTCTGAAACCCTAACTTCATAAATTAACCTCCATAAGGTACTCCTGAAACAGGAAAATACTAACTCCAACAATGAATACTAGGACGGGTTTAAAGGAAACATAAGAAAAAAATAATACAAGATGGAAATGAACAAACATGCTACCTATTATTATTACATAAATATAACAGTTATCGATGAACAAAACTATTAAATAAAAAATGCGCAATTATTATTAAGAGTAGGAATGAGTGTAATTAACTGGTTTCATTATTATGAGCAAGTATGTTATGGAGAGAACTTAAGAAAAAGCGAAAAATGTAATGGTGGTTTTTAAAAGAGATGTATTTAATGACTATCTTAATGGTATGACACTGATGAATCATGAAACTAATTGGAACAACAGTTCTTTTATTTAATATTGTTTGGATAGTAGTGGATTTCAATGTAACTGTGAATGGAACAGAACATATGTTTAGCCATTCAACCAGTAATAGTAAGTACCGATTACCTTCCAATCTTATCATTGTTGGTGACAGAGATTGGCATCTGGGAACCCTACAAACCAAGTCTTCGATTCTTATTTTCTAAGCATTGCCTTTATCAGAATCAGATGCTCAGAGAAATATCTAGAAGGTATAGATATGATGTCTTTTAGGACTATATATAATGTCTCTATTTTGTAGCCGCACCCTGCGCACTTTAAATTAATTCAAGCCCTACTTTACCACTAGAGATGGTGGTGCAGGATGGATCTAAAAGATCTATGTTCAAGTCCAAACCCTATGTTGTAAAATGGGTTTATAGCGCATTTATTTAAGTTTTACTTATATGGTTACCTTATAAGAAACATAATCAATTTGAATGACTTGTATATATTCTGTCCCTGTGAATCTGGACACAAACCAATTCTTCCTACATAAATGAAGATTTAGAGACTGACTATAAAGTCTTTAAAACCTGAACATGTTATAATTTTCTACAACTAATTTAATTCAGAATGTAATGATGGGCTTATAGGTTTGGAGTTTTATATATTCAGAAACTGACCAAACCCTGGAGCTCATAATCTTCATTTTCTTGACCTAATTCACTACCGAAAATGTGTTCTCGCATGGTCAATGCTTTAAGCATCTAACAGCAACCATCTCTTACCCTAATTGTACTATTCTGGGACAGAAGGATTCAAACCTCCATGTCAGAACCCGTTGCCTTACCGCTTAGCAATGCCCATCCCCATTTATATTCATATATCTGTATCTCTTACTTGTCAACTCATCAGTCAATGAGGTAACCCCTCGATCTCCGACTGAAAATCAAACAAGGCCTTTGGAATTCAAGTAGTGCATAATCACTATTTTTAAAGGTGTCTTCCAGTGCTTTTCTACTCGCAAAATTGTGACAGTGTATTACTACCGTAAATATGTTTGTATTATATAGAGAAAATATCAGACATTAACAGCAAGTTTACTCAAAATATAGTCAAGTTAAAAATGTGTCAAAAGTACATGATCCTAAGATAGAACCTGTTGAGACAAAGACCTGAAATCCAGCATATGCTAAAAGAAGCGCCTCTTAATGTTACCTGGTGCCTGGAAAGAAAGAACCGGCTCCAGAATTTAAATTCATCAATTTCATATATGCCATATAAGAGTAATATGACGATTTCTTGATTGAAGCGATGTAAAAGCAACGAAACATCAGGGTTTTTTTCTTCGTGTGTGTGTGGGGGTGTTTAAGCAAAATTGAAGGTCAGAAGACAAAGTAACTATGATTTGGACAAAAATATGAACCTGCCTTAGAACATACAACACTGACAGGAAATCAGAATCTATTGTATTCACAATCCGGGCTCTTTGATACAAAATTCAACCTCAACCTTTTCATAGAAATAAGGACAATATATATATATTTTAATAACGATAAAGAAGAAGAAGAAATCAAGGGGGGACCTTGGTCAAAAAATGGCAAGCACATAATACTTATACATATGTATAACATCTTTAGTTTTCTCTGCATTCTATGTTAAGAGCTATTTCAAAATAAGCTGTTACCCATAACATTGGTAAAAACAAGGGGGGACCTTGGACTAAACTATTTAAGCAGTGTCAGTAAAAACATAATTAACATAGTAGCCATATTCGAAACTAAAAGTACACAAGTTGGGTTATCACTTGAGTATAAACCTACTGATCATTCTTGTTTTGATTCTCACAGTTCAATCTATGTGAAATTGCATGTTACCTTCAACTATGACAGAAAAAGTGGGGACCCAAAAGTTTGGTGCAATCAAATTAGAATCATAGAAGGTAGCACATTGTGCAGCCAACACTGAACAGATGGTGAAATCTACCCTGGATTTTCCTTAAAGCAGGTTGAGCAGTTTGGGGTTCCATACACAGAAGAACTTTGGTTGCGTGCTACTGTGGTCCAACCTTTATGTCCTAATCTCTACTTGCATTAAAATAAGTGTAAGTTTTAACTCTTTATCGATTAAACAACATGTTCATTCGTAATGTAATTACTCAACTTGCACAACTTTTTCATTGTTCTGCTTCTTTTTTGATCTTCGGGTAATCTGAAGGTTTGTTCTTTTTTTTGCAATGCATGCATGATAACTACAATATCTTCTTTAGACTAGATTTTCCTGTAACTACAATATCTTAATTGATCTTCACAATATACTATACTCACTAAAGTCTCCAGTAATCTCAAAGTCTTTCCTTGGAATTATTGCATCTAGTTCCTCCTCTTCCCTTTTCCTTCTTTTGACAAATCAAGGTTTTCTGTTATCATGACATATTAGTGAATTCTTATTATGCACTATATTCCTTCAGTGGTACCAATATCTTTCCTTGTAATCCCTTTTCTAATTTGACTCTAAACCATACTATGTAGTAAGTTCTCTAGTAGTAATTGATGTATACCCTAACCCTAACGGATCTTACGTTCTTCACGGTAGTACATTGTTTATAATTGGCCGGCAGGCAATCTGTTAGATATTTTCATACAACACGTGGAAACTTTCGATTAGTTACAAGTTGACACTAATGTGGATGTGTACTTTCCCCCACTAAGGTATTCATTAACTACAACCGTGATTCTAACCAATAATTTAAACAACGAAACTTATTTACATGACATCAATAGAACACAACCTCTTTTTGCTGTCTGGACACATTTATTTTGACCCACCAACCAAATCAAGTCTCCTGGGATAGCCCGATGCAGCTCATAAAATTGCAAAGTGACATGGAAACATATTTGGCCAATACTGGGTGGGCTGAACTGGATAGGTTATACATCTCTTGAACACACATAACTATTAAACAGATACTAAATTCGTCTGCACTATAAACTAGAAAATATTCATTCACATTATTACCAGGTAAGATGGTAATCTAGCAAAGTCTAGGTACTATTCTTTTAAGACAACCAATACCAAAGTTAGTTAAACAAAGTAAGAAATTGACTTTCATTTACCAAAAAGGTCAATCCAACTCTAAATGAAATCCTTACCAGCAATTATGCAAGAGCATGCCCCCTATAAATGATGTTGGTTCTGATGAATATCCTGTGAAAACAGTCAATCAAATATACACATTATTGAATTTGTCTTTCAAGTTTAAGAATCCCCTAAAAATTGAATTGCAAACTCAAAACAGACACAACATCCATGTAACACCAAAACACAATTAGTTGCAAGAGCTTCAAATTTATTGTAGTTATGCCAGCTTTAAAAAAAACTCAAACTTAAGGAAATTTAAACTTAAACTTAAACTTCAAATGTATTGGCCAATGATCCATCTTGAACCAATCTAAAACTTAAGGAAATTTAACCTAAAACGGAATTACATATTGAAAAGGTTGTATGAGGTGAGAATTGGTTCTAAGATTTGTTGAAGCCCATGAGTATTATACAATGGTGCCACTCTGCTTTACCAAGTTGACTTCCCACAACTCTACTTAATTGTTTGGAAGGATTTATAAATCATAAATTAGGTTGAGCCATGCTCACCGCAATGTCATAGCCAGCTTATACAATAAAATCGGCAATAACAAACACCAATGAAACCCTAATTCTAGCTGATTACCCAAATTCTTAAAGAAATTAAGAAAATTAATTCGAGGAAATTGGAATGTAACTTACTAGGGCAACATGGAAGAGAGAGACGATTAATACTCTTAGAATCCTGCTGTTTGGGTTGTTGATGTATCACAGTGATGAGATATTCACTGGGAATTATTTACAGCACCCGCTATTTGTTAAAGGCACCCATACTGAATTGGGATACACCAAAAGTATTAGTCTTGATTTTTGCGATTAGTTTGAAAACAAGATGACCATTGTTTTGTGTGAATACTAAAATCTATTTCTTGAGGGAGTTTGAAATTTTGAATGTGAAAATGTAATATAAACCGTTTGTGATTTGTGAAGTGGTTTGAAAATGGAATAAACATGGATGGGTGTGCAATGCATGAATCAATTACCTTGCTACTCTTATAGGAGTAGTTCACATGAGCCTAAATTGTCAGCAAAGTGTACTAGTTGATAAAAACTTTAACCATTCCCGAAGAAGAAGAAGAAGAAGAAGAAATTCTTATGCTTCATAGTTGTTAATGGCTTCCATTTATACGGCCATTCTCTTAATCTTTCTCGGCATCAACATATGGGGTTCACTTTTAGTGGGAGCCAAGGTTTACATGGTTATTATGGAAGATAATGAACCTGTTGTTTCTCTCATTTCCAAGAATTCTAGCCTCGACAGGTTTGAAAATTTCTTCGTTGCATTACTGACATCTAAATGCATGTTTTGACACGAGTTTTTTTAATCAACTGACTATGGTAATTCTTCTGTAGGTCTAGCGAGGATGTTAGATTATACAAAGAGAGTATGATCAGCGGGCATGACTTATTCTTGGAATCTCACCTCCCAGAGGGATCCTACAGGAAACTCTACAGCTATAGTCATCTTCAGAATGGGTTCGCGATTCACGTTTCCTCCCATGAGGTAACAAATTTGCAACAAAATTAGCTAAAAGCGCGATAAATTGTTAACTACTGATGCTTTTGTTTGTAGTAAATCCCTTTATACTTCAATGACTAATGTTTCAAGACATAGCTAATCTTTGTAAAATGGGTCTCAGTAATATACAATGTACTTAAAACCATGTTTACATCCATATCCGCGTATGTTTCAATATCCTTGGGATGTTGACAGTTACTTGTCTCAATGTAGGTTCTTGAAGCTTTAAGAAACGCAAAGGGTGTTAGAAAAATCGAAGAGGACGTCAAGATGGAGAAACTGACAACACGTACACCTGACTTTCTGGGTATCCCTTCTGAGGTTTGGCCAACATTGGGAGGTGCCCAAAATGCAGGTAAAGGAGTGGTAATAGGTATTATTGACACCGGAATCAACCCAAATCATCCTAGTTTTGTCGGTCAATCATCAACGGGAGATGACCCTAATGGAAGCGTCCATTCAAATAGCAGTAGTGCTAGCAAAAAGTTCAAGGGACAATGTGAGATTGGAGAAGGATTTCCACAATTAGCATGTACAGGTAAAATTGTTGGTGCGCGATATTTTTCACGTGCAGCAACAGTAGCTGGTGACTTCAATGCAAGTCGTGATTTCGCTTCCCCTTTTGATGCCGATGGCCATGGAAGGCAAGTCGCATTACTTGAATAACTATAGTCATGATAGAAATAATGGCATCAAAGATACTGAATTTTGGATGTTCAAGTACCGTAATTTGTGCGTAATTTTGGGTGATTCATATTGTCTGCCCACATTGAAACATTCACTAGCAAATGAACTTCTAATTTATTTGAAAAATTTTTGTGCTTTTATAAACAGTCACACAGCCTCAACTGCGGCCGGGAATTTTCGTACTCCAGTTATAGTTGATGGATTCAATTACGGTTCTGCAAGCGGCATGGCCCCTGGAGCCCAGTAACTATCCGCACTTGCTCTCTTATATATCAACTCTTGCAATTAGGAGCTTTTTATATGTATATATGGCCTGTTTTTCTTCTTGTAACTTTCGACATTTATGTTTTGACTATAGGATTGCTGTGTACAAAGCACTCTATACTTTTGGAGGCTATATGTCTGATGTCATGGCTGCAGTTGACCAGGTAATTTGGTTGGAAATTTTGCTAATTTACAAGCAAACAACAGAATAACAATACATTTTTTCATAAAGAATTTGTGTCAATTTTTGTTATTGGTTTCAGGCAGTTGAAGATGGAGTTGATATACTTAGCCTATCAATTGGACCCTCAACCGTTCCTCCAGGATCTGCTGCATTTTTAAATGTACTCGAGATGGAGTTATTATTCGCTACAAGAGCTGGTGTTTTAGTTGTTCAAGCAGTTGGAAATGGCGGTCCTTCTACTTCTTCAATACTCTCTTTCAGTCCATGGATTACAAGTGTTGCTGCCTCAATCATTGATCGAAAGTATAACAACACTATAGAATTAGGCAATGGACGCAGTTTCTCTGGAACTGGGCTTTCACGTAAATGCTCATATACTGAATCTTTAGTGGCTCACTCTTCTAGATTGGGTGGTTATCATAATCAGTTTTGATTCTTTTTTTCAGCTCCTACTTTGGGAATGCAAAACTATCCGATAGCTGCAGCTGCGGATGTAAGTACCAGAAATGCAAGTTTTATAACAATAGAAAACTGTCAACATTCTGAGCCATTCATTCCAACCTTGGCTCGAGGGAAGTTAATTATCTGCACATACACATTCGACTTCGAATTTGAATCAGCAAGTATTGCAACTGTTGCCGATACCATGCAGAAAATTGGAGCTGCTGGCTTTATAATTACAATGGACCCTGACCTTGGTTCTGAGCAAGTTCGAGGTACTACAACTACCTTACGTGTACCTGGGATTGTGTTGAGCAATATGCAAGCTTCAACTGTAAGTATATTGATAAGTAAGCATTTCAAAATAAAAATGTTCCTGATAATATCTAGAATCGTTTCCAATTTGAAGCAATGTTTAAATTCTGGTACTGAAGCATATACAACAAGAACTGCATAATTATTTTGGTTCTTGCTCCATTTCACTCGAGCCCCTTTTTTCTTTGTTAGGCTTTGTGGGAGTACTACAATTCTCAGACCATTCGGAACAGGCTTGGACATGTAATGGCATTTACAGCAACAGCTAGGATTTTAGATGGAAGAGTAGCAAGTTATACAGCACAGGCACCAACTGTGGCATCTTATTCATCTAGAGGCCCCGATGTGAACAACGCATTGTTACAAACTGCAGATGTCCTTAAGCCTAATATCATGGCTCCTGGATCATCAATATGGGCAGCTTGGAGCCCTAACAGTGAAGGAGATCACCACATTAGAGGTAAGATGGTAGTTTAAATTCCCAAATCCTAACTCTTGCTGGATTATTCTAAAAATACACTTCAACTTCCAATTCACAAATGTGTGCTATTATTTGTTGCTTGAAATGCTTGTGCAGGGCAATTTTTTGCCCTTGTATCTGGTACAAGCATGGCTACTCCTCATATAGCAGGTGTTGCTGCCTTAATCAAACAGAAACATCCAACATGGAGTCCATCAGCAATCACGTCGGCTATGATGACATCGGCAAACAGAACAGACCATTTTGGTGCACCAATTTTCGCTCAACAAATGAACCAACTTGCTCCAGCGACACCATTTGACTACGGTGCTGGTGCAATAAATCCGTCTAAAGCTATCGACCCTGGACTAGTTTTCAATACCAAGTTCAAAAATTACATACAATTCCTTTGCTCTGTGCCTGGTGTAGACGATGAGTCAGTAAGACGAGCAGTTGGTGTTGGGTGCCCTACAAAGAAAAGAAGATGGTGCTCAGACTTGAATACACCTAGTGTGACGGTTTCGAATTTGGTTGGTACAAGGAGGGTTATTCGGAAAGTGACGAATGTCGACAATGGAACTGAATTGTATGAAGTACATGTTACAGAACCTATGGGTGTTACAGTCACTGTTACTCCTCAAGTTTTCATTATTCGGCCGAACAAGTCTAGAGTTCTGACAATCATGCTAGAGGCGAAAGAAGCGACGAACTCATATACATTTGGAGAGTTGGTACTTACTGGAGATAGGAAACATGAAGTCCGGATCCCATTATCTATTTACGTAACAAGTACCATTAAGTCTTAATGTTCAGTACCTTTTGCCAGCAAGAAAGACAAGGTTTTTGTAAACCATCAACATTGTTAGGTAGATTACTTTTATGTTGAATTTCTGAAGTTTGATTTTAGGTTTGTGCTTTTGTGTTGTATCTTCTTATATTTATTTAGTTTTCACTTGAAGTGACATTATTCATTTAGTAGCTCGGATTTTGAAGAAACTTGCTCTTGATTTACAAACGACTTCTTGGTGATATGACAAGTAACTTTGACAGCCATCTTAGAAAAAACTACCTCAAACTTCATTTTTGGTAAAAACTACTAAGAATGTAAAGAAACCAAACTTCATGTTACCTTGCTACTAAGAAAAAACTTCTTGGTGATTTGGAAATCAATGCTCTTGATTCCCATCTTAGAAAAAACTGACTCAACTTCATTTTTGGTAACTACTAAGAATGGAAAGAAACCAAACACCTCTCATCAAGAAAAAGATTTGAGATTCTCTTCTTGGTAATGGAATTTCATATTGCAGCTATCAAATTTCCAAAGTGGTAGAACAGGTTGCATGAAAACATCTAATTTCTTTAGTATGCAGTAAAAGCATTTTCATTTCTCATATAATGACGCTTTAAGTATAACATGCATGCCTTATCGGGTAAAAGCTTAATTTATCTACACAATCGAATCCTGGAAAACAATTTAGAAAGTAAAGCAGCACATTTTTTTTGTACTCTTGCAGTTCTTAGCTTAGTGGCTCCAGGCAGTCGTCGTCGTCTATGCTTCTTGTTCTTCATCCTTCTCACTGCACTCTTGCAGCTATTAAAACTTACAAGTGAACTGATGAATCTTGGATTGAACAAAATCTTGAACTTGCCAAAACAAGTAGGAAATCCTGGAAATCTGTGCTTGTTATTATCACCTCCAACTGGCTTACTCTATAAAGAATTTGGATTAAATTAACATCAATTTTGTCATTATGAATCCAATATCAATGCATATACGATTCAACCAAAAGAGAAATGAATGTTACCTTAGTTGGAACTTGCAATGGAGTGTGTGAAGTAAGTAGTACGGGCGTGAATGCCATTGATTTGGCCGACTCGCGCAAGCGATGAGAATATCTAAGAAGTTCGGCTTTCCTATCGTAGCCATTTCCTTCTCCTCCTTGACCTTTTCTTCTAGCGACTGCACCACCAGTGATGCTCTTTTTATAAGGATAATTATGAAGCTGATGATGTATTGCAGCTTGCTTAATGCGATGGCGATTATGAAGCAACTGATGATTACGGCGTTGAAAGACTCTGCGCTGCGGTGAAGAACTTCTCCCTGCAATATTTGGCTTTACGACGTAGACTGTCACCAAGACTGCTTTTGTTGTACAGCAACCAGCAGCACCCTGAAATATCAACCCAATTCAAACAACCAAACCAAGTTTTCATGATTAGTACAAAAAAGGAAATGATGAAATTAACAATGAACCCACCTTGGGCATCAACATGTTATTGAGAGATAGTGATCACAGTAGGCACACAACACAGAGATCTATCTAGAGAAAAAGAAGACAGATTTGTGAACAGAAACGATGAATTTTGATTTTCCAAGAACAGAAATCTATGTTGGGGGTAGTTCTGTTTGGAAATGCTTATTTTTAGAGCATGATGTCAACAGAGAAAAAGTCAAGATGAAATCTTTGGTAAAGTCGAAATGGAATGAAGAAGAGAAGTTACTATATTATATACAGTAGAAACTCTTTAAATTAATACTCGTTAAACTAATAATCTCTCTAAAATAATAGATTTCGGTGATCCCAACTAGGCTTGGACAAGTTAAAATTTAACTCGTTAAATTAATAATCTTTCTAAATTAATAAATTTCTCCGGTCCCAAGGCTATTAATTTAAAGAGTTTCGACTGTATATGGATGGATTGCTGGACTCTTCACACGGGAACAGGTACAAGAAGAAGCAAAAACAAGAGTGACAAGACAAGCCACAAACGGCATAATATATGACAGCAGGCACTAAATTCATTCAACGAAAATTCTAAACCGACCGAGGTGTTGGGCCGTTTCCTATGGGAAAGGGCAAATCCTTTGATTTGCCTGGCCACGTGGCCAGACAAATTGCGTTTCCCACTATGATAAAGTAAGGTGTTTTAACGGTTGAGAGAATGTTTCTCGACATCGAGATTATCAGTTTCTAGCGGTAGAGAGAATCCCGACGTCGAGATAGTTTCTCTCGACCATAAATTCACCCAAAAACGGTTATAATTTCCCTACCTATAAAAGCCAACTCCATCTACCATATTCAACACAAAAAACACATCTCTCCCCCTCCTATTCGAATCAAAATCCTCTTTCAAAACACGTCCCAATGGATTTCGAATCTGATGATGAGATAAGTATTTATCAAAGGCGATTTATGAGAGAACAAGATAGGTATGCTCGAAGGTTGCAAGAATTGGATGAAGAGTCCGATGATGAGAGGGAAAGGAAGAGAAACATGGTTGTGATGCACTTTACCGGCTCGATCCCTAAACCTCCAGAGCCAAAAGAAGTTCAATTTAGAAGGTACACGTTTCGAGAGCGGGAATTTTACCACCAGAAACTGATGCACGATTATTTCCTTCCCAATTGCGTCTACTCCGACCAATGTTTCCAGAACCGATTCCGCATGCCCCGGCACTTGGTGCAAAGATTAATTGGTAAGCTTTGTCTGGTAGAGCCACAATTTAATTACCAGTATGATGCACTTAATATTAGAGGTCATAGTCCTGAGCAGAAAGTTACTGCAGCTCTGAGGATTCTAGGTTACGGGATGCCGGCGGATTGCACCGATGAGTACATTCGGATGGGCAAAACAACGGCTTTTAAGTATCTTTCTATGTTCTGTGAAA
>JAJJMA010039137.1:0-14175 GCA_023529015.1 Papaver nudicaule
TTCTCGTGTTCAAAACCACCATCTCCAAATGACTCCAAGTTGTGAATAGGGCTGCACAGAAACCGCCCAAACCGACAAACCGGACCGCAAACCGCCCAAAACCGCCAAAACCGCACCCGTTCCGACCGCCAAAAATCGGTGGCAGTTTCGTAAATTCAAAAACCGACTATATCGGTTCGGTCAGCAGTTTTGGGTATATAACCGACCGAACCGACCGCCCAGGAACCGACTAAGATTACTATTAATACAGACCATCGATATTAGATCTAGTCTAATCTAGGCCATCCATTCTAGCTAACCCTTAGTATATAAAGTCTTCTAACCCTAAGCTTCTCTTCAGTTC
Source organism: Papaver nudicaule (assembly GCA_023529015.1). NCBI lineage: Eukaryota > Viridiplantae > Streptophyta > Magnoliopsida > Ranunculales > Papaveraceae > Papaver > Papaver nudicaule. Next base: position 344 of record JAJJMA010039137.1, read on the forward strand.
TGCGTCTTCTTCTTCTTCTCTTCTCCTCTCTCTCTCACTCTCCTCTCCTCTTCTGTCTGCTACGCCTCTCACTCTCCTCTCCTCTTCTGTCTGCTACGCTACCACCACCACCATCTAACTCTTCTACAGTTCTACTAAGTGATTCTAGTAAGGTATATTTTCTCATCTCTCATCTGTTGTTTTTTTTTTAGTTCAGTTTTTTATTATTCATCTGATCTGAATCATCTGATGATATATGTTATTATTTTGATGGCTGATCTGATGATGCATGTTATTGTTTTGATTTTTTGTTTAAGTTATTTTTTTTTATTATACTGATCTGGATCTTGATTGATTGGTTCAGGGTTTTGTTTTTAGATTTTCGTATTTTATTTTCAGAGATTATTGATTGATTGCTAGGGTTTTCATGTGTTGCTTGTTTTTTTCTGCTCTCGTGATATGTATGGATTTTGGAAAAGGGTATCATGTTTTATTGATTGATTCTGTGGTCTGAGTAGAGGGGTTAGGTATTCAGAGATTATGACTGTTTTCTAGGGTTTTCAGAGATTAAGTTTGGGGTTTTTTTCACACATGAAATTGAAAAAATCATGGGTCCTTTTAATTTCTTAAGTGTTGTCATTGTATTGCAATATTAGCTCAATCAATATGTTTGTTTGCTTGCTTGGTATTCTCAGATTCATAACCAGTGAGTACTCTTTATTGTGTAGGTACTGACTTGTTGTGAATCTTGTGTTTTACCTGTGTAGATAGCTGTAGGTAGGGGTTGTAAAATGGAATCTTCTCAATCTTATGCGGTAATTTTTTGTTTTTTGACTCATGCATGCTTGTTATTATCTGCTGTTCTGTTTTTGTTTCTGTTCTGTAAAATGAATGTATGCACTTTGATTTGTTATGTTATTTGCTTATTTCTGTTATTTGTTATGCACTTTAATAAATAACATAGTTCTCAATAGAGTTGGTTGTTGTTTGGTTTTGTTACTTTACATTACCCGAACAATTTCCAATTAGAGTTTGTGATAATTGGAGGCTTCTTAATCTGGTCAGCAGGATTACCTTTGGTTCCTGGCTGACTTGTTCCATGAAGCAACATTTTTTGTTTCTGTTTCAATTGTTCTTTGAATTAAGCTGCTGGAAGAAATTCATAATAGAATATATGCACTTTGATTTGCTTATTTCTGTTCTGTTTGAATGTATGCTTATTTCTGTTCTGTTTTTACTTGGGTCCTCTGCCAGGTCCTACAAACTTTGAAGAAGACTAAAAGATTGATGAGGAAAAGCCTGACATGTCATGGGATGATCCAGGGTGCTTGAAGCCTTAGTTACTGTTCTTTTTTTTTTTTTGGAGTGTTTAAGACTTGAAATTTACTCTTGTTTTTCTTCTTTCTTTGAACTTGTTAAGTTGGTTGCTCAGTCAGTATCTTAGTTGCACTTGTTTCAGTGAATTCAGTACTCAGTAGAGTGCAAACTTGTTAGTTAAAGCTTTTTTTGGGCATAATTGTGTATATTTGCTAGGTTAGAATTCTGGAATTTTTATTTACATATTTGCCATCGGTTGAAACCGCTAGAACCGCTTGGGAAACCGAACCGTTCGGTTCTAAAAAAACCGAACCGATATATTAAACAGTCGGTGGCAGTTTTGAAACTGCCAAAACCGCCTATGGCAGTTCGGTGGTCGGTTTAGGCCAAAACCGCTACCGACCGACCGTTGTGCAGCCCTAGTTGTGAATCGAGTCGTTTTTGCTTCATTTTATTAAATATAATTTCAAAATACCTGCAAAATAGAAAATGGTTAAAATAAACAATGTACGAGGCTTAAGTCGACTAAAGTGTATCAATTAGGTACTCTTGAATAGGTGTTTTGCACACCTATCAATGGTGTAGAAGAAGGTGTAGCATCTCGTCGTCTTAAAGGATTTGACAGTGTGGGAAAAAATTACGTGGGTCAATTTTCGCCGTTACCTTGGTCACTAATTCAAATAATAAATTATTCTGGTGGGTCGTAAGGAGTATTTTCTGGGTTGAATTGGGGAAATCTATCCTTCAGAAATTGGTAGCTCCCATCAAGTGTAAATGGTTTCCTGTATCTTTGAAGATAGAATCGCCTTCCGAGTTCCTCCATTATATCGACATCCGGAGGAGTTGCAAGCCCTTTATAAATAGCCACTTGTATGTGTACATAATTTGTTACTGTTTTGGTAATCACAACAAACCTATCACGTATTTTTTGGGAAGACCTGTGCCAAGGATTACCATAATTTTCCTTGTAGTTGCTCCACACCTTCTCCCATAAAACTGAAGCTGGAACCGTCTGTCGTTGAACATCGGAAATGCCTATCTGATTATACCAAGATGTAAGGATTACTAGATCTTCAGTTGAATCATACCTAGCCATAATTGAGTGTTTGATACGGGTAAAGTTACGTAGATCAAATGTTGATCGCTACCTGGATCTATAATTTAAATGAAAAATATAATGAAATTTTGAACATAAGTTGAACGTTTAGTTTTTTTTTTTTAAACCAGGGGTTGTAGATGTTTCTCAATGTAAGCAAAACATAGAAGCAATTTAAAAAGTAAAATGGTTTTCCTTTTTTCAAAATTTTCCATTCATTGAGCGGCCTGCTTAAAATTTCGTCATTAGTTTCACCAACCATCTTCTTTTGATTCATTCGGTGGACTAGCGCAACAAACTCCAGAACCTGTGAATTAATTGTTAAAAATCTCTTCTTCAGCTTGCTTGGATCCCGACCTCTGTAATCCTGACACTCCGCAGTATAGTTGTTAAATATGTCTTCCCAGAAATTTTGTTCGGCATTAGGCTGAAGAGATTGATACACAAAAGATCTACAAATGCACAAATCTTCTTCTTCGAGATACCTAAATTCACTATATTTCGGTTCATATTGTGGTCAACCCATAATATAAAAAATTAACAAAAACTAATCTACCATTTGACGGAGATTGAACTAAGAAGATGGGAAATTTTTGAGAAGTGAAGGGATGATTTGTGATTGTTGTGATTGAAATGATGGAGAAATTTCGTATTTATAGGCATCTCAAAAATATGACCGTTGGATAATTATAAAGAATTACTGTCGATCGTGGCTCAAAATCTCGAGGTCGAAATTCTGTTTATCGATCTCGTCATTCTTTCTCTCTGTCGAATGTCATTTTCTCGACCGAGAGACTAACTAGCTAGCGCTAGCTAGTTCAGTTGGTTCGGCAAACCGCCAGGTCTGGCGGTTTACCTGCTCGTTTTTGGTGTTTGCACCTTCCATAATGGGGCAAACAAGGCAACCACTATGGTTTGCCTTGTGCATAGGAAGGGGCCTTACATTGAATTGTTTAGAAATGCAATTGTCTATTGGAAAAAAGGAAAACCTTGTGTGATTTCTATGCGGCTACCATCAACACATATGGTAGGTGATATAGGCCTCAAAAAAATAGTGGAAAACATATAACGGATAAAATAGACACTCTGTTTGATGGGCACAGCTCATGAAGAGAATCATATCGAGCTTAGCTAACCAGACGGATATCGAGTGGTTATGAGTCATAACTTATGAGATCCAACAATTTTTAATTCATTTGGTAAGTCCATAATAATCTTTGATCCCTTGCAACTTACCAGAACCACAAATTCCATTTAGAGCCACAGCCACATGCACATGAATAAAGAGTGCTATTGTAAGTTTGCTCAGTCTTACATCAAAAATTCAATGCGAACTAATTCCATCAAAGTGAAAAAAACAGTCTATACCCAACTTTTAATCTTATACACATGATCTTTCTCGTACCTACTAGGATGTACAGCAGCCCCGTGGATTGAAACCACGATCTGCCTGTTATCTTTTCTCGGTGGACAAAGAATTTAGTGCTGATGAGTTAAGTTCCTGCTGTTGATTAGACACATAAGCTTATATGTTGTTATGATGAGTACTCTCTTATTATAATTTCACATATTAGCACTCAAACATGGCATGTGAAACGTGCACAAATGCACAAAATACGTGTAAACGTCCCCTAATGAGCAATTAATATGCTCCATACAAACACAAGGACAGAACACTGAAGCAGTACAGTTCTTGGTGAAATGGTTCATGAATGTTCACTACACTGTAACAATTAAGTGGTCGGTGAAAAGTTAGTTCAAAAGTTACATCAAATTTTGTATTGAGAGTGAGGGTGTGTGTGTGTGTGGGGAAGAGACATCCAGAATTATGAAAGCGAAGCAAAATAGAAAATATTGCTGTGGGGATAAGGGGCGGCAATATTTAGTTAATAAAAACCTAATCACCAATCAAAGCTGATCACTGATATCACTATAATATAAATACCTCCCATTCTTATCATCTCAAACACAACAGAAAAACCCACTCCTCCTCCTCCTCTTCTCTAGTTATTTAGTGTACTCAACTCTGCTTGTTTCGGTACTCTATATATTCAGAACTGTACTGTTCTTGAGAAATCAAATATGGGAAAAGACATAGAAGTAGCAGAACATGGTGAATTCTCAGCAAAGGATTATCATGACCCACCACCAACACCATTTTTTGATGCGGATGAGCTTACGAAATGGTCTTTCTACAGAGCCATTATTGCTGAATTCGTTGCCACTCTTTTGTTCCTTTACATCACTGTTTTGACTGTTATTGGGTACAAGGCACAAAGTGAAGCTGATAATTGCAGTGGTGTTGGGATTTTGGGTATCGCTTGGGCCTTTGGTGGTATGATCTTCGTCCTGGTTTACTGCACCGCCGGTGTCTCCGGTAAGTTCTCCTTTATCACACATATTGTCTTGCAATTTGGTTTCTGAGTACACTCGGTCTAAATTAGTTTGTGCTTGTATATTTTTTACCGGGTAATTTATTCAGACATGAGTCAGATAAAATGTCTAATTAAGTCTGATAGCCTGATTCACACTGTCCGGTGAATAGTGAAAATCCAAGAGTCAAAATTTTCCGACCCCATTTTCAGTTTACTTTGAGATCATACTCTAGTTTAGAGTCCAATTCAAATGATTCAGACCGTAAATGAGCCAATCCTTGTAAAGTTCTACCGGAATGAGGCGTAAGTTAGTGTCTTAACTGGTGTTTTTCTATGATGCGCAGGAGGACACATCAACCCGGCAGTAACTTTTGGACTATTTTTGGCAAGAAAAGTTTCACTACCAAGAGCAGTGCTATACATAGTAGCTCAAAGCTTAGGAGCAATCTGTGGTGTCGGATTAGTCAAAGCTTTCCAATCAGCTTACTATGACAAGCATGGTGGTGGTGCCAATGGACTCAGCGCTGGCTACAGCAAAGGAACTGGTCTAGCAGCTGAAATCATCGGAACTTTCGTTCTTGTTTACACCGTTTTCTCAGCCACTGACCCTAAGAGAAACGCCAGAGACTCCCATGTTCCCGTAAGTATTTTATCACTTTACTAAAACCGCACACACAAAAGAAAATAAAAGAGAAATTCATGGTTTGGTCCAAAAAACCAGAACCCGGTTAGGCTAGGGTCCATTGGGAATTAATATTTAATCGGAGGTCCAAAAATATAGTAAAAGACCCGGCTACCCCTGATTTCAATACGGTAGTGCAGCAAAGGAGAGGACAGCGGGTCCCTTGTGCTAGCACACCTGTCGGCGTGAAGAAGAAAAAAAATCTGGGAAAGAGAAGTGGCAGCACGTGCAGGAAGGAAAAAGGAGAAGAAAGAGAAAAAGGAAATGGGGACATCTCCAGCTCTTTTTGTGACGTTTTGACCAGCTTACCGTTTGTATTTAAAGACTAATTTACTACTGGAGTTTATAAAGCAGAGTGAGTACATATCTTCCAAAGTTGTACAAAGCCACGTGATAGATAAGCATATCCAGTGTCTACAATGAGCTGAAGATGTGACAACTCAAAGACTAGTTGACGGCATTCGACTTTGGTACAGACCTACGACAAGACCACAGAAAGAGCTGAGAGAAGAAGAAGAAGAGGATGAACCTCAGAACTGTTCTTTTTTTCTCACTTCAATAAAAAAATAAAATAAAAAAAAATAAATAAAATAATAGGCATATATATGCAGAGCTTTTAGCTGTTTGGCAGTTTCCACCCCACCACACCTTTTTCTCTCTAGTCATATCAAATGCACTATTTCACCCAACTCTTTCACTATCTACATTATCTATCACTACATCCGAGATCGATAAACCTGTCCAAGAAGAATATTTAATTGGAAAGATAGTTAGAATTCCGCAAAAATGCTCAATTGTCACATGCATCTAAAATTACATGAGTTTCAAGTACCTTGAGATGTAGCTTGTATCTGCTTTTCCATATCTTGAGGTATGTACTTTACCTCCGTAATTTTCACTTCTCTTCCTGTTGTTTAAGGCAAGTAAAAGACCACTCATCTAACAAGTGGCATGCACAGTGACATCTGCCGCACATCTATCTTAGACCTCCACAGAATCCCTGACAAGAAATGAGGGAGGAAGAAAGCATCTAAGTGGAATTTGAGCAATGATGTTGACATTTCTTGCACAACATGTGGTGAACTTTTAGAGCTGGTCATCATAATGGGAAAGAATGTAATAATAGGCATATATATATATATATATACAGAGCTTTTAGCTGTTTGGCGGTTTCCACCCCACCGCACCTTTTTCTCTCTAGTCATATCAAATGCACTATTTCACCCAACTCTTTCCTACAATAGAGACCTCATTACCTCTAGGATGCTAGCTAATAATCACCTGACTCTAGCTAGTCTAGAGTAGTATACTTGATAATCGAACCATGACAGAAATCCGGCTCAACATCTTGGTACTATAGGCTCAGTCTATAAGGAGCCATGTCCCCTCATTTAATGTACTGTAATAATACTGATAAATCAACATCTTGGTACTATATAGGCTCAGACTACTACCTATATGCCAGTAAAAGAAGATATTTAATGGTTTGATTTTAGGGCTATTTGACTCAAAAAATAGACTTATAAGCCAGTAAAAGAAGATATTTACTGGTTTGATTTTAGGGCTATTTTGACTGAAAAAATAGACTTATAAGCCAGTAAAATAAGATATGTACTGCTTTGATTTAAGGCATATTTGACTGAAACTAGACCTATAAGCCAGTAAAAGAAGATATTTACTGGTTTGATTTTAGGGCTATTTGACTGAAAAAATAGACTTATAAGCCAGTAAAAGAAGATATTTACTGGTTTGATTTTAGGGCTATTTGACTGAAACTAGACCTATAAGCCAGTAAAAGAAGATATGTACTGGTTTGATTTTAGGGCTATTTGACTGAAAAAATAGACTTATAAGCCAGTAAAATAAGATATGTACTGCTTTGATTTAAGGCATATTTGGCTGAAACAAGACTATATAAGCCAGTAAAATAAGATATGTACTGCTTTGATTTAAGGCATATTTGGCTGAAACAAGACTATATAAGCCAGTAAAAGAAGGTATTTACTGGTTTGATTTTAGGGCTATTTGACTGAAAAAATAGACTTATAAGCCAGTAAAATAAGATATGTACTGCTTTGATTTAAGGCATTTTTGACTGAACCTAGACTTATAAGCCAATAAAAAAGATATGTACGGTAAAAAATGCACAACAAAAAAAGTAAAAACTAACGCAGATCCAAAACATATACACAACTAAAAAAACTGAAAAGGAGACAAATAAACATAGCCATTTTCATAGTCAGATTCAAAATAAGCAAATCCACATACAAAATCTCTGAAAATCTCTGATATTTGCTGCTGCATTTTTAATGTTAATGGTATTACTAGTCCCAAACCCACTATTACTAGATCTAGCAGTGATTAAAGAGGAAGCAGAGGAGGAAGGAGAATCACCTGCTGCTGCTGCTGTTTTAGGAGGAGTGTTGACAGGAAAGAAAGAAGGATCAGATTTGGAAGAAGAAACAAGTCTCCCTAGCTTCTCTTGAAGGCAAAAAGCACAGATCCCACCTGGATTGTTGTTGTTCTTGTATGGATGATTACTACACTGCATATCTCCACCCATATCATCCACTACCACCACTCCTTTATCTGCAGCCACTGCCATGATCATCAACCAATCAATCTATATTGTGTTCTTGAATACTACTAGTACTATTCTTCAATCAACTTCATCACCATACATATATATATACCCAGACCATGAAGTTAAACTTTCATCTGTTCATGTTCTTGAGATGGAGAGAGAGAGAGAGATCTAGAGAAGAAGGGAGAGAGAGGGAGAGTGTAGTGAAGAAGAAGATGATGACTGAGACAGAGGTCTAGAGAGAGGAAATGTGGAATTGAATTGAATATGGTGGAAAATAGATGTTGTAAGGGGAGAAGGATAAGAGACGATAGTTTCCGGATAAGTTAGTCTTATTAGAGGGTATTTTGGGCATTACGAAATAATACACTTTTAATTAGCACGCGTGTAGCCGTGTTTTGGACCAGCGACTAAACAATAGTTCACAATGGACCAGCGGTTAATCTAAGATTAATATATAGGACCTCCTAGTAGATTCTACAAAATAAAAAGGTTAGTTCGGGTCCCTTTTAAGGTGGTCCGAACCGGTTCTGTTCGAAAGTGGTTTATGTTTTTCTCTTGTCTAATTTGGTCCATTGGGTGGTACCTAAACTGTTCTTTTGTGTTGTACTAATTCCCTTTTATTTGTGGCATGTGAAATCAGGTTTTGGCACCACTTCCAATTGGGTTTGCCGTGTTCATGGTTCACTTAGCTACCATTCCCGTCACCGGTACCGGTATCAACCCTGCTAGAAGTTTCGGAGCTTCTGTGATTTCTGGATTATGGGATGACCACTGGATCTTCTGGGTCGGACCATTCATTGGTGCCGCAATTGCTGCTATCTACCACCAGTTTATCTTAAGGGCTAGTGCTATTAAAGCTTTGGGTTCATTTAGGAGCAGTGCTCGTGTTTAAGACATGAAGAATTATTGTTGGACTTGGATAGATAAGGGTGAAAATGTCTTGTTTTTCTTTTTCTCTTTTGTTATGTTTGGAAGAAGATGGTGATGATGTTTGTGCAGGGAATAATAATAATGGAGCTCTAGGGTGGATTTGTGACAAGGGGGAGAAGTAATTGTATATAGGGAATATTACAAAGGAGTCATACAATTTAGACCCGATTTACAATATGGTCACAGTGATACCAAGTTTTTTCAAATCAGTCATACGTCCGTTATGTTGGGCATTATGTCGGTTGGGTCCCACGTTTCAGAGTTAAATCAGAGTGTAAGAAGTCCCTTATGCCCCCAAATATTTCTGAATTACAAAAAAAACCTTGGGTTAGCCGACACATGTGTATTTTATATATCTCGATGACAATCTAACGGTAGATAGAAAACCCTAGAATATAAAACACCTCACCTCTACTTTCTTCCCTAATCTCTCTCGCAACTTCTTCCCTTTCCTTTTCTGTCTGCAAAAAAAAAAAATGGCGGCATTTAGGTTACTGTAAATCAGATGCTCGATGTGAGTGAGTTAGGGTACTGAGTGATTATTAGGATTTGGTCACCTGGAGATTTAGAAGCTTGATTTACAGCTTGATGAATGAACCAGATTTTGAATTAAATCTGAGCTTTGTAACATATAGAAAAGAACGGGTTTTGGGGTTTCATGGGTTGTTTTGGTTGATGGTGGTGGAAGGATTCAAAGGTTTGATGATGGTTTTTTTTTTTTCTTAACTAGTAGCAGCTCTGTAAAAAGAAGAAAACAATGGGTTTTTGGGTTTTTTGTTTTGGTTGATGGTGGTGGAAGGATTAAAGGGTTTGATGATGGTGACGATGGGTTTTTTTTCTTCTTAAAATCTGATGTAGTAGTTTTGATTGAGTTTTTTTTTCTCTGCCATTAAAAATGGCGATTGAATGAAGAGTGATTTGATTTGTTTTACCCTAATTTTTTGATTTAGTTTCTTGTTTTGAATGTCTTCTGAAACCCTAATTTTTTGAATTTGGGTTTTTTTGTAGAAACAATGATTATAGATGGAATTGTCTGGTTTATTGATTGTGTTCCCTTGTGTTTTTGTTATTTTTGTGCATAATTGGAGCTTAATCGAATGTGTTTTTGTAATTCTTCTGCATAATTTGGGCTTAATAGATTGTGATGATGGGAGATTGATTAGTAATCAGTAAGAAGTGGTTCTGTGGTGGTTCTGTGGTGGATACGGTTCTGTTCAGGGTGTTGCTGGTTTCAGGTGTTGAGGAACAGGCGGCCGACGGTCAGATTCAGGCAGTCGACTTTCAGATTCAGGGGTTCTGGTTCTGGTTCTGGTTCGGGTTTCGGGTTCCGGTTATGGGTTATGGTTCCTGGTCCTGGGTTTTCTGGTTCCGGGTCCTGGGTTTTCTGGTTCCGGGTCCTGGGGTTTCTGGTTCCGGTTTCTGAGGTTCAGTTCAGGGTACGTTCAGGGTACGTTCAGGGTTCATTCAGGGTTCAGGGTTAGATCAGGGTTCAGGGTTAGGTCAGGGTTCAGGGTTTCATCAAGTGTGGTTGAGTTAACAAGAAGGGTAAGTTAGGCAGAAAAATCACCGTTTTTTGCAAAATAGTTAACTCGGATGGGATTGTGATGGTTTTGTAAAGGTTAATATAAAGTATGACTGTTTTGTAAAAGCTAATAATAAAGTATGACCATTTTTTAATTGTCCCTTGTATATACTTATGGGCCTAATTTCATGTCAGTTTTAGAGTTTCCATACCGAGTATTATTGATTCAGTTATGTTTTAAATTTTTGGTGGCAAGTCCATTTTATAAGGCCAACTCCTGTGGTGTGGATGTAAAATCATCCATAACTTAAGGAGTATCCATACATATGTGGATTCTCAGCAATAAGTGGAGCCAAATCCTACTATGGACAAACCAAAAAGATGCTCCATCCGGTCAGCTTTAGTCCGGATAATCCAAAAGAAAGATACAAAAAAAACTCATCCGGCTCCACAATGATCGGATAATTGCTTGGTAAAAGTTGTTTTAATTTAGTAACGCATATAAACAGTTACTAAATTGAACAAGTAATGTTGCTATATGTAAGGGATGGATATATCTGTCCCAAACGCATGTATTCCACAAAAGTAAAGTCCCATCCGGTCGTCCAGGATGAGAAAAACAATTAATTAAAAAAATTATACATCCGAACTTTAAGTGTCCGGATAGAATATATCCGATCATTAGGTGTCCGAATGGACTAGTCCCATATAGAGTGTCTGCCACTTGGGCTATAATCCAGACGATGACCAGCAAACAAGAAAACAACCAATGAGAGCTGTGTTGACCTGACCTAGCAAGTTCTATTTAATTTAAAATGTAGTTGTATGTTTGAGCTTCCCATATCATTGTTGGGACAAGTTCCAAACCAATCCCAAGAGATCTGTTCTTGGCAGATAGTTTTATGTTTCTAATCATTCTGTTTACAATAATAACCTCTTAAAATCACGTTAGAGCAAGCACTATGGTTCTCTATTCCTTCTTTATTGAATAGAGAAAGGAGAAGGCAGAAATGGCGAAAAAATGGCAACCACGGTGGTCTTAGCTATTTGGAGACGGGAATCGGATTTCCGCAGCTTTTCTGTGCGGAAATCCGATTTCCGTAAAAAAAATTCTGCGGAAATCCGATTTCCGCACAGTCAAAGCTTGACTTTTGACCGGCGGAAATCGGATTTCCGTAAAGAATAGGTTTCTAGCCAGGAGAATTTGATCTGCAATGGTTTTGAGTGAACAAGTTTTGAGAATTTGAATTTTGTTCAATCTAAAAGAGTATGTTCTCAACATATATATATGCTTTGTTTGTATCTTTCAATTTGAATTTTCATAAAACGACTCTGAATTGTTTAAATAACTCAACATAATTTTCATTGATTTAGGAAAACAACTACAATACAATTTAAAGTCCTAAAAATGAAACAAACTACATTGCAAATTCATTGGTTAAGGACTAATTAATATTCATTGATTCATTATCTTGAGATCCATCTTGAGATTGAGATTCATTCAAATTCGTATTTGCCAAAGTCCTTCTCATAATTTCCTGACGTTTGAGACGATACCACGCTTGAGTTGTTGGCGAACAATTACGTATATCCTTATCAATGATTGCCCTATCTTCCACCTCTTGTTTTTGACGTGCCAATTCTCTTTGCGTTTCCAAATATCTTTCAAATAGTGTTGCTTGTCGTTCATCACTCTCCTTCTTAAGCAAGACTTTTCTCTCCATCATTTCAATTAGCTTAGAACTCGCATCACTCATTGTTGAATCTTGAGATCTTGGTGTCTCCGGTGTTGTTGGAGTCTTGCATCTAGTTGAGCGACGTCTTTTGGTATCTCCATCTCGACGCTTGCGTTTTTCGGTTGAAGTTGTTGCTACCGTAACTTCATTATCTTGGTACAAAAAATAATGGTCGAAATTGGGTTGTTCTCCTATTGAAATTCCCGTAGGAATATGAGTAGGGGTGGAAGTTTGAGGAACATAAGGAAATTGGGAGGAAGGAGATTCAAAGTTAGCTTGAGGTATATAGGGAGATTGGGAGGAAGTCATAGGAGGTGGAGTAGAATATAAATGAGTGTTGAAAGGAGGGTTGGGAGGAGGGGTGGAGTATTGAGTATGGGATGAAGTGTGGGGATGCGAGGTGGCTTGTTGAGTATGGGATGAAGTGTGGGGATGAGGGGTGGCTTGTTGAAAGTTGTTTGGGTTAGGATTACGGTTGAAAGGAGACCGAGCGTTAGAAGGAGTGGAGTATTGAGAGCTATCACCATCATCCAAGTCGAAATTATCACCTCGATGATGAAATGCACTCAATTGAGAGCGTAGAAGTTTGTACTCATCCCCAAATGCAAAGATCGTCTTTTCACGCTTATAATACCCTTCTCTTGCAAGCATACACTACAAAAATCAAATTTGAAGTTAGTATAAAGCAATTTCAAATGATTTAGAAATTTGTCGAGCAAACAACTTACTAAGTTCTTGTAATCCATATCCGGATTTTGTGTATGAACCTCCTCTAAATCTTTTAGAAATTTGTCGACCTCGCACTTAATGATACTAAATCTACCGGAAACGCATTTTCGCTTGTGAGGATTTCCTTCCATCAATCTAACAAATTCATTAAGAACAAGTGGCCAAAAATTTTCTTTTCTACTCCCTTTCCAATTTCCACCCTTCTCATACTTAATATATGCATTCACAATAGCTAAATCTTCGGTTTTGTTATAATGTTTGGCCAATTTGAAGAAGAAGATGATGAATTGAAGAAGAAGAAGAAGAAAATCAATATGATGATGATTTGAAGTAGGTTTGAGAAGAAGTAAATCAATATGATGCTTTTAGGTGATTTGAGAAGAAGAAAACCAAGTTTGCTTATATAGGAGTAGCCAAAACACAATAAAACAAAAAAAATAGCCGTTACATGTTTGAATTCCTTAATCCAAAGGCTGTAATCGACTATCCGTTGGCAGATTGCGAGATCTAGCCATTGATTTTCTCGGCGGGAATTGGATTTCTGTCTCTTGCGGGAATTGGATTTCCGTAAAAGAGTTGGTTTCTTCACAGGAGATTGTTCCTTTGCTCAAACACAATGGTTCCTTTGCTCTAATATTTCATTATTCAAACACAATGGTATCTAAGTTACAATGGTCTTGAAGTATCATATTTTGAAGTATGTATATCTAGGTCTTGAAGTATGGAATAACAATTAAGATATTTTTTCCCAAATCACATTTTCATTAAACTTGGAACATAAACATACTAATTGAAACTAACACATAAAACTTGGAACATAAACATACTAATTGAAACTAACACATAAAACTTGGAACATAAACATACTAATTGAAACTA